>JAVTVY010038348.1:0-157841 GCA_036873755.1 Hanleya hanleyi | reverse complement strand
CCCGACGACGATACAGCTCACCAATATCCAATGTACGAGCTGTCACAGCGAAACAGCTCACCAATTACCAGTATACGAGTTGTCAGAGCATTTCCATCATAGCTCTCTAGATTTGTATCTAATACCGCTTATGCCGGTGCTAGGGCCCGTGTGGTCATATCATCCAAGTTGCCACATGAACAGGTACAATAAAAGCGTACCTGAGATACAGCACATATCACGAATCGTTAGATTCTTGGTATGTGCTTTAGAATAAGTTAACCAGAAGACTATTCTGTGAAGTTATGTGACGCAGTCAGTATGTCGGCACCTCTTCCCACTTCCCTTATATGTGTTGTAATTTAGATGACGACTTTACAACGAATATTATGGATTAAGAATACTGATCAGCGATACGGATTTGATATTTTTGGAACATCATGATGTCTTCCCGGCATCATTGAAAACTGTTGACCGCTTCTCTCTTGCAGGAAACAAGCCTATGTTTATGTATACTATGATTGTCTTTTTGAATTTGCTGCTAATACTGTTAAATGGAATATGGAATAGGTCATTGGATTATGGACGCGGATATTCTCTAATGGACGACGGCTGGATTATGAATGACGGACTAGACGCTTGTAATTGGTATACTTTTATCTGTTGAATGACAGAGGAGTCATATGGCTCATTCATCAATTAAACCCGTTTGGCTAAAATCAAATATATCCTTCATACGGCCACTGGGCCGTGTTTAAGCGGAGTTAAACTCGACATACGAAACCCTGATGAGAAGAGAGGCTGGCGTATGTGCTTTTCTATGCATTTTTTTTTTCTGTCGGCAGTTTTCATGGTTAATTGCAACTTTTCTATAACTAATTTAATTCATTTCTTTTTATTTTCAGTGTCCCGTCTTTGAGTATCTTGATTCGACTACGACGAATCTACCCGTTGTTTTTACGCGGACGCGGTTGTTATTAGATATGCCAGCGAGATAAGCGGTGGTAACATGACTGAATTATTTCTCTGTGCAGTCTCTATCTATGGACAAAGTACAGGTGAGAATTTGTGAGAATAAAGTGGCTTCACAAGGGGCCTTTCCTTATATCAGACGGAGTGCGCAGTGAGGCGTGACCAGGCCCGAGCCTCGCCAAATGTCGGGCTAGTCGAATTTCGTTTCTCGCTATGCTACAACATGAGGCATGCATCAATTATCATATTTTATTTTAAAAAATGGCCACGATTATGCTTATCCTAATGAATATTTGGCAACTTCAAGTTGAAAATATGTCAGATATCCCTAGTTAGATGAATTACTCCACGATATGCATACAGAGAAACCAGAAATTTGCAGGCTAGTCTCCGACCGGGTCACGGCTAACAGCACACCTGAACCGATACCGAAGTAGGAAAGGTCCAATGTCCGATAGTAAAGCTCCGATATCTTAAAATATCACTGGCTTCATGCCCCTATGATGGCACATGTTCTCAATCCGGGTCCGTCTGTATAGTACTTGTCACAATTCTCCTACACAAATTCATTACACTCTTAGCATCATAATTCAAGCAGGAATAAAATGAAAATACATAAATACTAACAAAAGCCGGTAGAGTTAATTACGATAACTTCTGGTAATACACTAGTTTGTGGCCATTAGAAGATGGCAAGTTTTCTAACCACAACTATAACACTTTAGTTCGTGAAACCATTAACTGTTCATTGATGAATAAGGAGATGCTTGACCAATCGGTACAACACTTGAGCAACAGTGGACGATTATTTTAAGAAAACAGCCGAACCTGGATTGGCAAACCTGGTACGTACAGAAGTAAAGACCAAAGTGTTGGAAGCAATGAGGAGACCGGCATTGCGATAAGTTGTGAGAAACAAATTTCAGTTTGATCAGCGGACTAATGGTTATCGTATATTTTTCTTTACATCATCTTGTTAATTATATTTTCGTTATAATCATGCGATCTGATATATTTCACGTTAAATTGGGTTTCTTACAGCTGTTCCAAAATGGACCTGCCTCACCAACTATTAGACATAATAATAACTTGTTAAGGGTTTAATATGATTATTACTTTGAGAAACACTGTCTTTGCTCAATCTAGACCTACCGTGATTCAAAGTATCTTGACAATACAATAATTCTCTCAGATTCAAGATCTTGGGTTCAATACTACAAACATCGAGTTAACATTTCTGTATTCGAACAGCACCATCATGAATTGGTATTTGGGAGGCCTGAAGAAATCCTCGGATGGGCTTTTTGACTTGTTTTGGACAGAGTTACAGATTATGTAGCCGAACATCCCTGGCGGTCAAACTCATCATAATCGCCATAGATTTTACCATTCTGTGCATTAACTATTGCAGAAATGATAGGACGAAAATAATTCCGTTATCGATTATGATATCATAAATCACTTTTATAAACAGTTATCAAGTTATTCATTGTAAGAGATGAAGAGAGTTCAGGTGTTGCTTCATATGTCCGTGTGTGAGAGAGAATTAAGGTTTAATATAGAAAGGTTCAGCAATATTTCAGCTATATATCGACGATTAAACAAAATTCTATTCTTGAAAAGTATTCAAGTTACTAACTCAGTAAAAGAGTAAACTAATGCATAAAAACAGGTACTAACATTAAAATTTGTATAACAAACCGATCTGTCTCAAATAATCTAAAATACAATCTTCTTTTACCCGGCTAAAAAGATCTGCCAGCGTAGCTGCTCGATAAAAAGTATGTCTTACAATCTTAAAATCTATGCAGTCTATGAGAATATGTTTCACCGTGAGATCTTCATAACATGGAATACACCTTGGGACCGGCTCTTATTTTAGTGAATATTCGTGAGTTAATCGTGTATAGCCGATCCTACATCGTCTAATCATGGCCTGATCGAAACGTTTATGGCTGTTCAGATGAGTATAACCAACAGTCTTTTTAGTAGGCTAAAATGACCTCAGTATGAAATGTTGCTGTATCTATTGAGAAAATTCAATAGTTATGGCATGAACTCCAGAAACACTAAAGGGTCGAATGGGAATGACATTCTAGTTGCTTTGATGTTAAATGTAGCAACAGCTTGGGCATGTCCACGCTAAGTTATTTTGCTATGTACATAATATATCTGCACATTGACCCGTCTCAGTAGACATGATAAAAATGCAATATGCAAGCTTTTCCCTTCGAAACATTTGTATTTTACATGATATGGTGGGATTAATTAAGATGCTAAATAGATATTATTACTGCGATGGGATAGAAAGATTGGTCACTAACTGAACTTAATGCTGACTGTCTTTCTGATAGCTCAAACTGGTTTGATGAAAGCGTTTTGAGTAAAACCACAATGATCCCCATACCAAAGATAAAGGCTTGGTAAGGCCCATGGTCTTCTACTCTTCTATGTATTACATATTATCGGCATTGGATGAATTAAATTTTAAATTTTAACTGATGATTCTGGTCAGAAAGTGGCATACTTTTTTATTCGAACTGAGGTACATACTGGAAACGATTTGGTATTCATTTGCATATAAAATAATGGATTTTAGGATTTTATGTATAGAACCTCATGATATATCATGCATTGGAACTTCATATGGACTTCATCTTCATCCTACAGCATGCCATGAAGCACTTTTATTATTATCAGATTAATTTTACCTATTATTTTCATTATTATTTATATCCATAAAACGCAAGACATTCTGCCAGAGGATTTCCATATTTTTACGTACGATGTTTCGCTCAATGTTACTTGATCAGATAAAAAAGGCTAAAAGGTGTCACAAACTAATCGGTGACCCCCGGATTCCAGAATGGAATAAACCAACACTGATAGTCTGCAGAAAATTGTATTCAATATAGCAAATCATAGTCGACCTAATAATACGACCAACAACGTAGCGCTCGACGTCCTAATACGACCCATGATCCAACATCAATCAAATACTTTTCGGACTACCGTATGTCAGAAAATTCAGTTCATTAAAATTCATTCATTTACTGCGTGAATTAAATTGTCCAAAGTTCAAAGTCTGTAGTCTTTACCTTTACCTTGTCCAAAAGTATTGTTTCGAAATCTTGATATCTCAGGAATACACGAATAAAATTACTTCACCGCGTATAGTATGAAATCACACACAACATTCATTGCCTTGTTTGCACCACGCGAACACAATTAGAATTCAATTACATAACTGTGTTTCAGTTCCATTAACTGCAGTACCGGTACTGAAGAAACAATCGACGTATACCTATCCATGTCAAGTGCACCTCCTGCATCCGCGTCACACACGGGTATAACTGTAGCCAACGAGCTTACTTTCCCAGGATAAACACCACCATCTGCTTGATCCTTTTCAGCACGATTTGCTATAGTACCATTAGGACATGGAATATCTCTAGACACACAGTCAAATTCCATGGTACGCCACACACAACAGCTGGGCTCTTCCTATCAAGCCGTCTCCACACACAAACACACTGCCTGGAATCGCACATTCCAGAGGTTTAATAGCCGATCAACTACAAGCAAGTTAATTCATATTTAAACTTTGCCATCCGCAAATATGACAAACTTGTGAGAACATTTCACTCACTTCGCGTGTACAAGCACAAGAATACAAATTATTCTGCAACTACCGCTTTCACATGCACAAGATATCACCTATCCAAATCATTTAAACAAATTGATCTGTCATGATCTGAATACCTGTAACCAATGTACAGCGTAATAATGCACTTCTTCATATAAGACGTCACTTAGTTAACAAGCGCTAATGTCACACTAGATAATCAATTTTTCAGATGAAACCGACAATATTGCTTCGTCCTGAATAATCAATTCGTCACAGTCGATTGTTGCGAAACGTCGTATGTATATAAAGGCGAAATAGACACACAGAACACCTTGTCTAATGCCACTCAACTGCTAAATGTCATCAAAAGTTATGTGTTATATCACCCCGACAGCATGTGCCTGTTGCTGCCTAAATTTTCCGAATACGTATATGTTCATGTTTTGGCATACATAATGATTTTTTTTGGAAAATCAATTTACATGTAATTCGTTCCTAGAAATTCTACTTTGTTGCTGAATGTCGCCATACAATAAATATGTACTCCAGTTGTTAGCTTTGAAAATATATATTTATGCATTATATATGTAAATTATCCTCCAAATTTGATTCGTCTCAGCGGATAAAGAAAATCCAAAATGAAAACTTTTTCCTTCGAGACAATTGTATTTTACCGGATGTGTTGGGAATAATAAGGATTCTTAATAGAGATCATTTCTGGGTTTGGATTGATCAGAGCGATCTCATAGCTGACTGTCCTCCTGATAGATCTGATGAAAGCATAGATAGTAGGAATAAATCCACAATGTTCCCCACATTAGTGGTAAAGGTTTTGTAAGGCCCATTTATTTTTATTTTTGACTTAGGGATCGTTTCCATTATTCGTTTTTTCTTCAGTCGCGATTTTTCTTCAATTTTCTCGATTGAAAAACGATCATTCGTAAATCAGTCGCGAGAATATCGAGAAGAAAAATGAGAAAACGATTGAACCTTTTCTGAAAAAAAAACATTCTCTCGCGATATCGTTTTTGAATGGTTTACCCATGCGCGACCCGTTCTTGATCGCGAATCTTCAATCGCGAGAGAATCGTTTTTTTCAAGGTGCGAGAGAATCGTGAGGCGGAGTGATATCTGACACATAGGCCGTGTTGCCGTCGTACGCCGCTCTATCCGCGAACTGGGAACTACATTTAATGCTGGTTGCGGATTTGTCGATGAGTGGATTTGAGTTCGTCGTTGATTGCATCATCAGAATTATTACGGCACAGACTTGATAGAGGTGAGAATGGGCACATGGCGGATAACCCAGAACAGCTTAGCCCTCCAGCCGAGAATTTCTAGGTTAATTAAGGTGAAAAATAGTGTAATTAAATATGTATATTTTGTTATAGTAAAACATACATTAGGAAAGGGTATACATTCATATTTTGGTACAGTTTTTAAACTATTGAGATGTGAATAAGTTAAAAAAATCACCATCAAGTTAATTTTATTTATTATAAGAATATTCGCGGCAGTGATTTCATATTTATATCAAATACATATCACAATGGTGATTGAATCGCATATAACGGTTGGATTCGCATATGTACAATACTTTTTATTTTAATTTTACATTTTGATAAATGAACTATGAATGATTCCAAAGGGAAGCTCAAGCCAGAAACCAACTGAATATTATATAATGTCATCTCTTACTGGATTAACCAAACAAATTTCTCGTCCGAGTACGATCATCGGTTAAAGATTTCGTTTTTTTTTCTTCGCAAAACTAAAGATTTAAATGTGGGATTTGAAAATCTGTCGGACATACAAAGACGTTTTATATCCATATTTTATTGAACAAGCAGTCATTGCACATATAGTCTCACACGCGGTGAGGGTCGTTGTTTGATTCTTCAGCAACCAAGTCACGTGACCTGAATTATACCGGGCTTTTGAAACACATCTTCACATGGTCAAGGTTTCCTTTTTAGCCAAATGCGAGACATTGATCATCTTGCCAAGCAAACCGCGTTCAGCCCACTTTCAGTGTTTTCCATACTGCAATTACCAGGCTTGTGGGATATTTGATGGTGAATGAATACGTGTATGTTCATCAAATTGTGAAAAATAATCAATATCATTATTTTCTTTCAATCATTTCTTTTATATATATATTTACCCTTTGTATTTATTAATTTTCACAATTTATTGAAAATATACGTATTCATCTACCATCAAATATCCCACAAGCCAGGCAACTGTGGGGTTTTGCACTTATAGACTCCCACTTAGGGAGCCACACAACAAGACTCCCACCCAGACAGCTCCAGAAAAGACTAATTCACACAAACAAACAAGCAAAAAATAATGACAGTTGTGAAAAGTTTTACAAATAGCCCGCGCTATATATTAATAATTAAGTGCTTTCGAAGCCTCAAAAGCCCCGTATGACAATGTTATATTCAATACAGCGCCATCTATCTACACAAGGAAAATGGTGATCGTAGGACAAAAAAAAACACGCGAACAGCGAAATTCTGACGAATCAACTCAAAATGTCAGCACGCACAGATGCCAAAAACGTTCACGAAAAATACTACACAAGAAATCTGGAATAATACCAGCTTTAAAACACAGAAATACTCAAAATAATAGACGAAATTGCAAGTGCAAATGACTCAATCTGAACATATCCGGGCCTGTGTCCCGTACAAAATATATGTAAATATAATTATATAATAATTATAGTTATAATTATATGCATAACCCTTATTCCTATGTATATATATATATTTTTTTCAATTTCTTTCAATATCCCCATCGTATCTATATAACCGCCAACTGAACTGAAACACGCTATAGTTTTTACACAAGGCAAAGAAGGATGGAAAAGGAAGAAGAAAAAATGATTGAACTTTATATAGTCTGACTGAAGTGTTTATGATACAGAAACTCGAACGTGTATGCGGGTCAGTCAGGCTGAACCTTACTGTACTACTTTCGGCTATAATTCCCAATCGTTTTTTTTTAATCGCTTATATTTTCTCGATTAAAAAACGATCGAATCGCGATACCGCTTTTTATTCGCGAGAATTTTCTCGATTGAAAAACGATTGCCAACAGAAAATAAAAACCATTCGAACAGCGATCGCGAATGAATCGTTTATTTGGAAGGAAAAAAACCATTCCCTCGCGCCTTGGAAAATCGCGACTTCGAGAAAATTTGACGAAATAAACGATTCATTCGCGAACGATAATTGGAAACGGCGCCTTATATATTATATTTTATAGGCTTGGAGAAATTAAATATCGATTTTAAATGATGATTCTGGTCAGAAAATGGTCTATTATAAATATTAGAACGTCGTTATTCTTCAGGGAAAAGATAAAAAGATTTCACCACGTCTACATCTGAGTTATTTATGATTGCTTGTGTTGGGAATGTATCATACATTTGAACTTCATATCGAGTTCATTTCATCCTGCAACATGCCATGATCACGCATTTATTATTGTTAGACATATTTTACCTATCACTATTATTATTACTATTATTATTATTATTATTATTACATGCATTATATCCATAGAGCAAGACTGACTAGATTTACATATTTTTCCATACGACGTTTTGCTGAATGTACCTTCAGCTTCATCAGAAAATGATGGGTAATGGATTATAACTCGAAGCTGAATGCACATTCAACGAAACGTGGTAGCGCGATACATCGTATGCAGATGAAGAATAAATAGAACCCAGAAAGTCTTTCCTTGTACCACACCACTCTTTAATGCCATCGACAGTTATGTATTGTATCTACCCTACAGCCTGTGCATGGTGATGCCTAATTGTATGAATTTCTGCTACAGTTTCCTAATATATGGTTGTTGAAGTTGTTGCAAGAAACATTCAATACCCATCCCCATACGTTTGTTTAAATTTGTGTGCTTTGCTTGTTTGATTTTGATGACATTTCTTGGAATAATAGTGAACTCCATAAAAACTGCGACATATATGCACAGTATATTCAGGAGTATGAAAATGGTCAAGTAAAAGTATTAACTTACTGGCGAAACGGTACAGCACGAACTTTCAGATCTACGAACGTTAATATACTTGGTTATTTAGAACAGGATATGTGACATTTGCATTGGAAAAACTCCTTTAGCTGTTGCGTTTATAAAGCCAAACATTTCTTCCTTTCAATTCTGCACAAATCCAATGCAGTTTGATATTTGTAAACTCACAGTTGATAGTGGATTTATCGAATATATCTAAAATATGACGCCTTCAACCAGACCTTATCTAATGCTTTCAATTTCACCATATCTAGCGGAAATCACATCAAAATGTATTACTGGTTTCAACTTCTCCATTTTATCTATTTTGACATACATTATTAGTAAAGATATTTTTCAAACAGCCTCTGTGACATTGTCAATCAAATAATATTTTCTATGACAGGAATTTAGAAGTCGGCGTATATAGCGCAAGGCAATTCTATAGATAACTTCTTTATTGCTGTGGAGCTGAAGTTTCGTTGGAGATACTTCCAACATTTTCAAAGCTAATGTAACTTTAGCTTTGAAAAAAAGTTGGAAGTGTATCCAACTTCACAGCAATAAAGAAGTTGTTATCAATAGAATAGACTTGTGTTAATCAAATAATAGTTTACCATATTTGGGAGGCATGGAAACAGACGATCTCGCGCGCCAAAGAGCAAAAATGAACAGGCCCAACACATGTTTTGTATCGTATAGCTGTATTACATTGCTTTTCCTCGATCTGATGTGAGGAAAGACTGTATTGGTCGTTTGTCCTGTTTTTTTTATGAGCTTTAATCAACAATTATCTGTATCAGAATACTATAAGTATGCCGCTGAATATTTTCTATCAGAATATCAAAACGGTGATGATGGCTTTCAAATTTCAAAGCTATTGTGACCTCTCCCCCCTCCTCCTCAAAAATGTTTGACGGATGTAAAATTCGAGGATCTGAATGACCACGATGCGCGTTTTGTGTGCATGGACGTATTGTTGTCTTGAACTGGAGCGCGAAAAATGATGCTTTGATGGCAATTTGTGTTAGCGGATTTTGTGATGGAGAAGTTAAAATTTTTCCTGTAAGGGCATGGCATTCGGCCCATGCGCGCATCCAGGTCGTTTTGAATTATGCAGGTGCACCAACTAATTGGCAGACCTTACTCCATCTCCACTGAAGTTGAGTTCAAACACTCATCATACTGTCGAAACATCTGAGTGCGACTACCACACTATCCAAAATCAGACGTTACCGCTGGTATTGGGGACTCAATCAAAACTGTTTCACTTCGCGTAGTTGTCACCAATTTGATATGTGTACCTCCATCCGAAATAGATTACCTCTGAATCCTGAATCTGAATTCCGAAGATCTCGGCAATGTGCACAGTCCGAAAAACGGTGATGGTCCATCATCATGTATCGCGGACGTGGCCCTGTCGTCGCAATCATTGGCTAGGACAAATGATAACGACGTCGTTTTCATTGCAATTTATTGGCAATGGGGCCTGGTCACCACTAATAAATTCTGACGAGCAATGAATGTAGATTTCAGGTCATCGCCAATAAATGGCGATGGCCATCACAATATAATGGGAATACAAGCGTTTAATCCGTCATTCGATATTCAGCCGTCGTCCATGATAGAATTTCCAATTCCATAATCCAAAGACCTAATTCATATAATGATATTAGCGCCAAATTAAAAGGATAAATCCTAGCATACATAATACTAGGCTAATTTTCTGCAAGACAGAAGCGGTCAACATTTTTCAATGATGCCAGCCAGAAATCATGATGTTCCAAAAATATCAAATCCGTATCGCTGATCAGTATTATTAATCCATATGATATACTTTGTAAAGTCGTTATCTAGAGTATGATGTTTCTCAGTCGCGCCGTTATTGTGACTGTTCATATGAATACTATGAGGATCTAGACAAGCATGGTTTCATACGGCTCCTAGCCCCGGGTTTAAGCGGAATTAGACACAAGTTACGAAATGTACTGCCATAGATCTTGCACGCTACGCTCGTATTTTGCTATCGGCATGCCAAATTTGAAACACTTCGAATGGTGGCGCATGATAATATAGCCCGGTTTCTGTAATAAAATTTTGTGACGTTGATTAAAATCGTCACAATTAACACAGGATCTAACAAATGCTACTAGGCGATATATGTATATGCCATATGCAGGTCCCTCTGGTATATTGCTGTCCATGGAGATAGGGATAGTTTACGATGTCGACGAGAGAAGACCCGCTTCAGTTTTATAGATATAGGGATACAGGTCTATATAAGATGTGCCTCTAAGGCTATCTGTAGTTTCCTTCAAATCCAGTGAAGTTGGATTTATATCCTTTAGCTATTATCCACAGCAAGAAGATCGTCTATACAGCGTTTGGTGAATGAGAAGAAACGGGCTTTGAAATAACCTGTTTTTCAAAGCGCTTGCATATAGTCGTATTCATAAGAGATCAGATACAGGCTAGTAGGGGGGCACAAATAGTACCCATTGGAATACTTATATGCTGCTGATTTTTTGTATTGCCAACTTTCACTTTCATATTTAATGAGAAATTCGAGCAACTCACTAAACAAAGAAACATCCCATGAATGATATCCCTGCAGAGATAAAGAATGCTTTATTGCTTCTGATATTTATATATCGGCGATCAGTTTTCTTGAACACCGATCCTTTTAATGAGCTAAGACGGACAATAAGGTCCTGAAGAGGACTGTAATATAGTGTCGAAAAATCCCATTTGGATGCATGACCGTACGGTATGTGACCTTTAGCATCAAGTTCTTCCGTAAGGGTCAAAAGAGATATGAAAAACGGAAAATATTCGGTTCTTGAAATTCAAACTGCATGAAAAAATTCACGTTAATAACTATATACTCCCAAATTCAGATCAGCCAGAATGTTTGAGTATATGCAATCCATAATACAGGAATGGGGAAATGAGCACCATATAATTTGCGGGGATTGGAATTTAGTTCAGGACCAAACTATGAATACTTACAATTACGCAAAAACAATCCATCCTAAAGCTCGGCAAACTGTTTTAGACACGAAGGAAATTTTTTATATGGTTGACCCTTGAAGGAAAACCCACCCACTGAAAAGGAGGTAAACCTGGCGGCAACCCACACCTATAAAACAGTAGGTTAGATTTCTTCTTCATTTCACATAATCTATTACACATGGTAGGTGATAAGGGAATCCAACCACTCCTGTATAACCATGAAGCTAAAATTCAACGATTCACCTAAAGCGAAGGGATTTTGGAAGTTATTTAACTCGTTATTAGGAGATAAAGTATATGTTACAATAGTGAAAGAAACTATAGCAGAAACAATATAACAATACAAAACATAAATAGATGGCCGCGGTCAAATAGAAGAAAATGATATGAGCATGGACGATCAGTTCCTTTTTGAGATGATTTTACTAAATATTAAAGGGAAAAGTATTTCATATTCAATCATGAGAAAAAAAGAAAGAAATAAACAAGAGAAGACGTTGAACTCAAAACTCTTGGACATGAGATTAAAATTAGATAAAACAGAAGATATTATTGATAAAGGTACATTGATAGCGGAGATCAAAGATATAAATGAAAAACTAGAGGACATAAGTAAGATCAAGGTCGATGGGATTATGTCAAAGACGAAGGCAAGTTTAATGGAAAAAGGGGTAAACCCAAGTAGTTAGTTTTTAGGCTTAGAACGGAGAAACTCTATAAATAAAACAATTATCTGGATAGAGAATAAGAATGGCAATATAATTAAAAAACAGGAAAATACATTAGAAGAAATAAAACACTTTAATAGAATATTATACACCAAGCAGGAAACCAGACCAGTAGGTTTGGAAGACTACTGTGAAAATCACAAACACCCAAACTTGACCAGGACCAGTCGGCAGACATGGAAGGGATCTTTACCCTCAAAAAGCTACTTGAAACACTTAAAAAATGAAAAAAGTCCTGGACCAGATGGATACACTTTCGAATTTTATAAATTCTTTGGGACAGATATTGGGCAATACCTACTAAAATGTTTAAACTATGCTTTTACATGAGGGAAACTGTCTAGTCCTCAAAAGCAGAGGGTCATCACATGTTTACCGAAAGAAGGAAAACCAAAACATTTACTAAAAATTGGCGTCCGATCTCTTTACTAAATGTTTCATAGAAAAAAGGGTCAACTGCTATAGCTTTCAGGGTGAAAAATAAATTACTGTATATAATTAATGAGGATGAAAAGGGTTTTATGACGGGGAGGTTTATGGGTGAGTCTATCAGGTTAGTTCAGGATGCTATGCAATTCGCGGTATGCTTCTTCTAATGGACTTGGAGGAGGCGTTTGTCTCGGTGGACTGGAACAACATACGCAAAGCTTTACAATTTTTTAACTTCGGACCCTCAATACGGAGATGGATTCGCGTTTTTTTATAATAATATTAAGTCATGTGTAATAGTGAATGGCTTTGCATCACGTTTTTTTTTAACATCGAGAGGCTGTCGCCAAGGAGGTCGTCTTTCGCCATACATATTTCTCATATGTGCAGACTAAGAATAAGAAGGTTAAAGGCATACGTATGAACAACATATAATACAAACTAACACAATATGTGATCCTCGATGGTTCAGAAAAGAGCTTGAATTGCTGTTTGAATGTCCTCGAGTTTTATGCTAAGTTTTCGGGCTTAAAATTCAACACAGACAAAAAAAGATTTATTTGAATTGTTAGCAAAAAAAATCAGATGTGCAGTATAATATTAAATAGCACCTTGATTGGTCCTAAGGCCCATTTACCCTTACCGGTCTTCAGTTTACTCTTAATTTGGCTGAGTTGGTAGAATGAAACTATAAGGATAAGTTAAAGACTATCGAAACTATGACGAAAATGTGGTCACAAATACTTTTAACACAATTAGGAAGAATTGTAATACTTAAATCGTTAATATCAGCAAAACTGAACCATCTATTATCATTTCTTCCGGACCCTTCCGAATAAAATAATAGATTTCCAAAAACAATGTTTTGTCTTTGTGTGGGGTTCAAACCCCGATAAAGTAGTCCGAAAAGAAGCAGTTAAGAAAGCCCGTGATGGAGGAGTGGATATCCATTGTTAAAACAATTTATCCAGGCTCAAAAGTGGTCTTGGTTAAGACGTATGTTACACCCAAATCCGAAATGGACAAACCTTTTGTTGATGGAAATTCCTAAGATATATAATATTTTGGAACCCCGTTCATATACTTTATTAAATAACGTAATACCAGTGATGAAAAATCAGTTTTGGCTGGAGGTTTAAGAGCATAGAGCTCTTTGCAACAAAATATCCTCTATAACGAAATTCAAGAACATGCTTTTAGGAAGGAGTTCCTTTGGAATCATGATCTTTTTAGAATTGCGAGTCGGTCTTTCATGTATAAACCCTGGTTGCAGAAAGTTATTAATGACTTAAATTCAAAAGGACAATTTATGAAATGTGAAGAGTTCAAACCTGTTTACAGTGTAGATACTAACTTTTTTTGATTTGTTAGTGTACTTGAAGTGGTGAAGAAGGCTTGCGTAATTTTGAGATAAAAGAGTTTAACATGCCTCTGATACTTCCATTCATACCCCCACATATATTTCAGTTAGTAAAAATATGAAATGGTGTAAGGTTTTTTTTTACGAAATTATAACAAATAGTTGTTTCAAAAACTCAAATGCAAATGTAAAGTCGGAGAACTCTATAGGGCAGGAAAAAGAATTGAAAATATTTTACGTCATTGCAGTTAAAGGCATCATCAACAACACCATGCTGAGATGGTTTCAATATAGAGAGAATAGTTAATGGAATCTTGACTACAAATATTTTTGCAAATAAAATTAACCCAGAAATTAGTACATTATGCACCTTCTGTAAGCAGGAAAATGAGACGGTCTTACACTTATTTTGGATTTGTTGTAAATTTAGACCAATTTGGCAACAAATAGAAGAGTGGTTTATGACAAAGGGTAAATATTCGCGTCAAGGTAAGTGTGAGTACGGTTATGTTAGGATTGAGTGGGAAAGGAAATAATATACTGAATTTATCATTATAGCAATAAAACACCAGATCTACAAGCAGAAGGTTCGACAGAAAAAGCCAAACACTGGTTATATTAAGGAGTTACAAAACATATACACTATTAATATATATAACTGTTATGTAAATGGGGAGTGGGCTAGTTTTTACCGTCTGTGGTCATCCTGCCACATTTTATTTAGAAAGGAATTACCCGTGGCAGGTGACTGATGCTCATCTTTATAGAAAATTATAATCTAATATGCGTAGTAATCATTCTGATATTCTGTTCAATTCAGATCACATTTCATAGATCCAGCTGTGGCAGGTCTGTGGTGGATGGAATTAATAGTGTTAGTGTTTCTATCGTGTTAGACAAATATGCTTGATGCCTTTATGTACATGGTATGAGTTACCGAGAAATATACACTGTTACCAATGTGATCAAGATATACTTGCTTGTAAATATAGCTGTATATCTGCAGATACCGCACGCGTATTTGACTTAAGGAGAAGAAATAAAAATTATCAATTATAAAGAAAAAGTTCTTCCGTAAGACATTTTAAGTTTTTCGATATCAACATACATTCAATGCCAGATTTCTCAGAAATAGTGGCGCAATACCTTTCCCAGGGCCCTCGTCAGCAAGGTTGAAAGAAGCTTGGTGTTGCAGCGTCTGTGCTTATCAAATTCACAGAAAATAGCCCATATACAGGCAGAATGGAAACGCAGAAAGCTTTATGGCGTTTGTCATCACTATATAGGTGCTCTGTTTTCTTTGTCTCTGACATTGTAATTGGTAATTAACTAAGCCGCCAGGTGATTAACTGTCGGAGTGAGAATCGAGAAATAGTAGGAAGATGTGTGTCTTTAGGGTATGTGCGCTTTCGGATCAAAGCGTTAAATAAATAAAATAAAGTTAAAGCGTTAAATAAAGTTTTTAATCGCAAAATTGAGTTCGGCTGTTATCAGCAGGGTAGACTGCAGTTTGGTAGTGCGACTTCGCGAACCAACCACGAATCTTGCTTCGCATGGTGTTTATAATTTGCTCTGTGTGTCTAGCACAGCTTGTGCATATCGATGGAAGTAATATTATATTATTTGAGAGTTTATCTGGTGTAATAATTAACTAATGTACTCTGAAGTACTTATCTTGATGTCTTCATGTCTTGGTGCCATGATGCCTTATTGATAAATTTTACTTGTTTGTTGCTTCTGCTATGCACTAGATTGTTTATTTACAGCAAGATTTAACCCTTATTTTAATTTTTAAAAAAACACCAAACAACAGAGGCATGTTTGTGGACGTTGCTTCCATCAAACGTTCCTAACACTTAAACAGTGTTAAATATAAAATGGCCTTGATTTTTGACTTTTTGATCTAAAAAATTTTCTAATTTGCCATCAGCATGAGGTATTCATGAAGTTTAATCACAATCAACGTTTTAAAAAAATTCTTTTGGGGTGCCAGGGAAAATATTGATCTTTGATCGATTTGAGCCTTGATAATTTTAGCACCTGGCAAATCTTCTGTAACTTGCGTCTCCACTCAATCAAAAAATGAATTTCATGATTTTCTGATTTCTAGGACACAGTGACCTTGAAGTTTGACCTACTGACCTTAAATTTTGTTATCGATATCTGCTTGACATAGTCCAAAGAAAATGAAGTTGAATCATATTTAGTTTTAGTTAGGCTTATTTTATTTTATTTATTTATTTTTTAGCTCTGTATAAAACGGATCTCATTGGAAACAATCCATCAATTGATTTGCATGAAGAAACCAAATAATGATTCCGCACTGTTATATATGTCATTTAGTCTACATACCGCGGAAAAATACCGCGAAAAAATGAATGTGGATGTCCATTAGCATTAAATTTCTTATAAACTCCCAGCAACTGCTCAACATAAAGAGTGATATTTAACCCTATCTGGCCTGGGCTTTTCGAAACATATCCAGGCCTGGGTGGGGGGGGGGGGGGTCTGAATGCCCACCTTTCTTAACCATTGAGCTATGGGGCTGAAACTTACCACACTATACCCTTGGATCAAGCTCTTCCAGAAATTGTAAAAAGCCAAGATGTCCGTTTTTATGAATTTCTTTGATAGGGATTTAGAAGTCGGCTTATATACCACAAGGCTATTCTATGGCTAACAACTTCTTTATTGCTGTGGAGCTGACGTTTCGTTGGAGATACTTCCAACTTTTTCAGAGCATTAGCTTTAAAACGTTGGAAGTATCTCCAACGAAACTTCAGCTTCACAGCAATAAAGAAGTTGCTATCCATAGAATAGCCTTGTGCGTTTTTATGAAGTCACAGTGACGTCATTGTCGAAAACTGCATTTTTGTTCGATTTGTTGGTCAAATAGCATACCCTTGGTTCAAGCTCTACCAGAAAATGTAAACAATCCAAGATGGCCGCTTTGATGAGGTCACAGTTACGTCATTTTTAAAAACGGCATTTTTCGGTCAGATTTTACTTATTTTTTATTCATGCAAACTTTCCGCAAACACTGCATGATAAATTACTAATTACTAATCTGATGTGAAATAAAATAGCTTTTGCACACTTTTCATCGCGGAAAATTGAAGATTTGGAACAAAAATGACGAAAAATCACCTTTCTGATACCCCACATGGCTGCCATCTTAAATTTATCGATGGTCCTTTTCACTAGGGGCTATGCAAATAGGCTCAAAATGACCCCAATATGATCAACTATAAACTCACGGAGTGCCTGCTCTAAATTAATGAACATCATTGATAAGAATTCATTACTATATGACGTTCTTCTTACCCAGTGTAATAAATATTCCTTTGTTAGATTGAGCTATTCAGTGAGCCATGGATTTGTTCTGAAATTCCCTCGGCAGATGAATGTTAAATTTTATGAGAGAAGGAAATAATTCTGATCACCAGTTAGATTTTTGTCACATTAAAAAAAAGTATTCAGTTGTGTCAGCTAAGATAAAAATGTAGATTATGAAAACTAAAGTTCACTTACTACCCTAGTGGTCAACGGTAGTACCGTCGGTGCGAGATTCTGGCGAGAAACACTCAATTTTGACGTTTCCGAACGTAAAAGCGATAGAAAATTTTCTTGAATAATGTACCAGGTGGAAAAAGTTGACGACTAAAAAGCACCCACATGACTCCAAAGGAAAGCTTCTCTCGGCACCTCATATTCCGACTCGAGAATGCGGAGGATTCCCCAACATAGCCGTACATGTAAAGTTAGCCCTCGGGGTTACTGAGGTAACCCAGACACCATATCTGAATCATCTAGGCGTTCTTGATGACGATGGGAGGTCAAGCATATTTCTGGGTAGCATTATGTGTCATGGATCTACAGTGATTCTACAGTGAGAGTATCTTTCTGGCTATGAATACCAGTTTCTCTGTTTCAGTAAATCAATTCACAGATTGGGTAGCTATGCGGACTGAATGCAAATATGTCACCTAATTGGTTGATATTGACTGAAGTGAACTGATGAAATATCAGACCACGGCAGCTGTGCTTGCACTATTAAAAGAGCTTTCTTAATTAATCAGGTGCAATTTATGATTTTCAACACGCTTTTTGAAATGACACCTTTATTTCAAAATCATACCGGGCCACGATGTCATGATTGGGGTATCCGATTTCGGGGCAATTTATCAATTTTATCATCCAAAATTCGATGCTTTTAAAAAAGGAAATCAATTATATCCATGGGATTTAGGTCAAGCTTATTTCTTGGTAGCATTATGTGTCATGGATCTACATAGATTTGACAGTGGGAATATTTTTCTGGCTATGAAATTGATCAAATTATGCTAATATGGTCGTAAACGGGAAATGAATGGGACCTAAAGCAAAATCACACTCGAGCGTGTTTGGTCATGTACACGAGATCCGGTGAAAAATTCATTCACATTTTGACGAACAGGTGTGATTAACAGTTGATTCCTGAAAATTCAGACCGAATTCAGGCAGGCCAGATTAAATGAAAAATAACATATTTCAGCATAGTGCACATGTACTATGTATGTCCGATATCAATACCAGAAGGCATATTTGCTAATCTAAATGACCTGTCTATTCAAAGGCCGTTCATTTTGTGACTCAGTTATGTTTTGTTACCTTAATATCTGTTGTCGCTGGTTATTTTCTAATTTTCTCGATGAAGATGAGCATACGCTTCCCTTATCAGTTAGCTCTTTATTTCAGTATATAGAGCAATTCGAAATTGACTGTACTTTATTTCATTACCAAACTGAACGAGGTGAGGTGCTAGAAGGGAATATAAGGTTTTTATAATGCCGCCATTAAAAGAAATGTGTCAATATATTTACCTTCCCCTCACTCCATTCAACATATTCAACGTATTCCACCAGAACGTAGTTACGGGCTATAGCGACATAATAACTCCAAGAATTTTGATTCAAATCAAATCAATATTTCTTTTGCAACAACCAATGTCATGGCGGATCATTTCTGGAAACCAATACTTCAATTTTGTGAAGGTGGGCTCACATATTGTTCCACATTTTCTAAGATAATTGTTTGAATCTGTCATCTTCCATATTCTCATTGGAAATAAAGTTCCATTTGGAATTATACTGAATTGGACAAATTCAGATTGGAATTATTTTCTATACGTTATTGGTACAAAATTCTCTGTTTCAGCCAATCAGATCGCAGAGTGAATATAGTCAGTAGCTATAGAGATTAAATGAGAGATGTCGCCTAATTGGCTGCTATTGAGTGAAGTGGATTGGTGAAATAGCAGACCACAGCAGCTTTATTTGCACCATCTAAACATTCTTTCATAATGAATCTGTTGATTTCCCCCATGATTTTGGAAACGATCCCTATTGTTTCAAATCTCACCGTGCTACGCTGTCAAAATGGGGGCGACTTCTTAGCAAGATGGAAGTAAAATCGTTATTTATATATCGCAATTTTCTTATTCCGTTTCCTAAGTTTCTATGCATTTAGAAATGAAAATCTATTATACGCATGAGATTTGCGGCTTAGCTATAGAAATAGCCCCCGCAGTACGAGCGTTCTCACTGGTTAGCGATTCAATATTTAATAGAATGGTAAAGTAATTTCAGATTTACGACGTAGATATGGGTTTTCCTGGAATTAGACGATTTGTCAACGATTTGTCAATACTCTCTAAACTCTGGGCTGATTTAGCTGGGATCGTGTGCCCGTACACTCAATTGGATTTGAAACCTAGTCCAGAGAAACGCCTTGTACACAAACCCAATAAGTGTCGCAGCAAGAGGCTATAGTGGATGATCACGATAATCTCACTCAATCTGAGTTGGATTAGACAAAAACTAATTCACCGATTAAGCTCGTTGGGCAACGTCGCTGACGTTATTTCCTTATTCCTTATTCCCGTTTCGATATTCTAAATCGCGCTATGTGAAAGTAGTAACCTTCATGAAAATTCATGTATTTCTACAACCAGTATGTCTTTCATAACACGAATACGACCATATTTTTCCCAATAAATTTTCTTCACTGTGAATATAAATTTGAGAAGAATACTTCAAAATGTGTGCTATTAAGAACTTTTCTACGGGTCGTCGTAAAATCCGTGTACATTCCACAATGTTTTGCTAGCCACTTTAAGAGTGGTCTAGATATCTTCCTAATAAATTTATCTATCCTTCTGACCAATTTTTGGGCGTTTAAATAGGGGCTGTCATACTCTGCTAGACAGCGCTAAATAGGTCATATCTGCATATGGCCAATTTGCATCGACTGTATTTGTTGCTCCCAATCACCCAGAAATCGAATTTGTGCCACTTTGAGTGGTCTAGATATCTTCCTATTAAATTTATCTATCTTTCTGACCCACTTTTGGGCGTTTAAATAGGGGCTGTCATACCCTCCGAGACAGCGCTAAATGGGTATTATTTGTATATGGTCAATTTGCACCGACTGTCTTTGTTGCTCCCAATCACCCAGAAATCGAATTTGCGCCACTTTAAGAGTGGTCTAGATATTTCCTAATCAATTTATCTATCTTTCTTACCCATTTTTGGGCGTTTAAATAGGGGCTGTCATACCATCGGAGACAGAGCTAAATGGGTATTATCTGCATATATTCAATTTGCACCGACTGTATTTGTTGCTCCCAATCACCCAGAAATCGAATTTGTGCCACTTTAAGAGTGGTCTAGATATCTTCATAATAAATTTATCTATCTTTCTTACCCATTTTTTTGGCGTTTAAATAGGGGCTGTCATACCCTCCGAGACAGCGCGAAATAGGTATTATCTGCATATGGTCAATTTACACCGACTGTATTTGTTGCTCCCAATCAGCCAGATCACCTGGGTGATTGGCAGCAACAAATACAGTCGGTGCAAATTGACCATATGCAGATAATACCCATTTAGCTCTGTCTCCGATGGTATGACAGCCCCTATTTAAACGCCCAAAAATGGGTAAGAAAGATAGATAAATTGATTAGGAAATATCTAGACCACTCTTAAAGTGGCACAAATTCGATTTCTGGGTGATTGGGAGCAACAAATACAGTCTGTGTAAATTGACCATATGCAGATAATACCCATTTGGCGCTGTCTCGGAGGGTATGACAGCCTCTATTTAAACGCCCAAAAATGGGTCAGAAAGATAGATAAATTTATTAGGAAGATATATAGACCACTCGTAAGGTGGCACAAATTCGACTTCTGGGTGATTGGGAGCAACAAATGCAGTCGGTGCAAATTGACCATATGCAGATAATACCCATTTAGCTCTGTCTCGTAGGGTATGACAGTCCCGCTTTAGACGCCCAAAAATGGGTCAAAAAGATGGATAAATTTATTAGGAAGATACCGAGACCACTCTTCAAGTAATACAAATTCGATTTCTGGGTGATTGGGAGCAACAAATACAGTCGGTGTAAATTAACCATATGCAGATAATACCCATTTTGCGCTGTCTCGTAGGGTATGACAGCCCCTATTTAAACGCCAAAAATGGGTAAGAAAAATAGATAAATTTATTAGAAAGATATCTAGACCACTATTAAGGTGGCACAAATTCGATTTCTGGGTTATTGAGAGCAACAAAGACAGTAGGTGCAAAATGCCCATATGCAAATGATACCCATTTAGCGCTGTCTCGTAGGATATGACAGCCCCTAATTAAACGCCCAAAATGGGTCGGAAAGATAGATAAATTTATTAGGAAGATATCTAGACCATTCTCAAGGTGGCACAAATTCGATTTCTGGGTGATTGGGAGCAACAAATACAGTCGGTATAAATTGACCATATGCAGATAATACCCATTTAGCGCTGTCTCGGAGGGTATGACAGCCCCTATTTAAACGCCCAAAAATGAGTCAAAAAGATAGATAAATTTATTAGGAAGATATCTAGACCACTCTTAATGTGGCACAAATTCGATTTCTGGGTGATTGGGAGCAACAAATATAGTCGGTGTAAATTGAATATATGCAGATAATACCTATTTTGCGCTGTCGCGGAGTGTATGACAACCCCTATTTAAACGCCCAAAAATGGGTCGGAAAGATAGATAAATGTATTAGGAAGATATCTAGACTACTCTTAAGGTGGCACAAATTCTATTTCTGGGTGATTGGGAGCAACAAATACAGTTTGTGTAAATTGAAGATATGCAGATAATACCCATTTAGCGCTGTCTCGGAGGGTATGACAGCCCCTATTTAAACGCCCAAGAATGGGTAAGGAAGATAGATCAGTTTATTAGGAAGATATCTAGACCACTCTTAAAGTGGCACAAATTCGATTCCTGGGTGATTGGGAGCAACAAATACAGTTGGTGGAAATTGACCATATGCTGATAATACCTAGTTAGCGCTGTCTCGGAGGGTATGACAGCCCGTATTTAAATGCCCAAAAATGGGTCAGAAAGATAGATAAATTTATTAGGAAGATATCTAGCCCACTGTTAAGGTGGCACAAATTCGATTTCTGGGTTATTGGGAGCAACAAATACAGTCGGTGTAAATTGAATATATGCAGATAATACCCATTTAGCGCTGTCTCGGAGGGTATGGCAGTCCCGCCTTACACGCCCCAGAATGGGTCAGAAAGATGATTACATTTATTAGGAAGATATCTAGACCACTCTAAAAGTAGCTAGCAAAATATTGTGGAACGAACACGGGTTTTACTACGACTCGTTATAAATGTTCTTAATAGCATACATTTTGAAGTATTCTTCTCAAATTTATATTCACAGCGAAGAAAATTTATTGGGGAAATAGATGGTCGCATTCATGTTATGAAAGACATAATTGTTGTCGAAATACATCGATTTTCATGAAGGTTACTACTTTCACATAGCGCGATTTAGAATATCGAAACGGGAATAAGGAATAAGGAAATAACTTCCGTTCCGTCGTCGGGCAATGTATTGGGCTATGGGAGAGGCTAGACCTACGATTGGTTGATATTCAGATAAAGTGCTGGTGGTTAAATATCGGTAAATGAGTTGTAAAAAATTGTAAATATGGGATAATGTACCGTGCGATCTTGATTTGGCGGTGGAGTTACAACCAGTTAAACGACCACTAAACAATTTCACATGAATTTCACTCTAAAAATGAACAACTTGTATCTGTTTGCTCTCTCAGCAGGGTATAATACCACGAGATGCTTGAATTTCTCCCTTTATGTACCAGTATTTAGAATAATAATAATAATAATAGGATTTATTCATGCTCGATAATGCTAATGCCTTTCTGCTAGACGGTCACGCTGTTCCAAATTATCATGTATGACCATGTGACCGAATGTGACAGTTTTAGTTATAAACTTTAAGGTTGAGGTATTTATATAGACCCAGCCCTATGCTCAATTGCATTCAGTTTGTTAATGGGAGAGGGGGGCATACCGGATTTCCCATATTATCTTTAATTTTAGGAGATGGACTATAATATTGTTACCAGCACTGAATCACATGATGAGGTTATTGAACTGGCGAATATATTTGGATTTCCCTTTCTTCCTCTTTCCTGGAGATAAAAAGGATCCAAATTCACCGATTCAGTATCGGACTATGGGACAGGCTAACCCTACGATTGGTTGATATTTATATAAGGTGCTGGTGGTTGAATATCGGTGAGCTAATCCAAAATATTGCGTGTAAGTATCACGCAATCCCTCCGCGTAATTAACGCGCGCTGGCAATTTACGGTCATTCGAATTACAGTGTCGTATTCAACGCGGAACTAGTGAAATCGGGCACCCCGGTTGGCCTTGTTCCATTGAAATTGGTACTGGATAACACCAAGTTTTCATATCTTCTAAGTGATCATTGACATATTCTGTTGAAACTGTTCGGGAATTACTGTTCTGGTTTCAGTAGAGTTCTTTTAGTGACATTAGGTCATTTAACATTACGAGAGATAGGGAATATAATTACTTCCTTTCAACTTGAACCAAACAAAGCAGAAGGATCTGTCCATTGTAATCACATGAGTTTCTTAAAATCAGCTATTTCCTTTCGTTGAATATAATCGAATACGTCAACATAATTTATTTTCTATTTAATGTTAGTGCTTATCTCATCAAATAAAACGCTGCTGTAACTATTTATTATGCTACTCCAAACAATATCCGGAACTCAAGTGGACTGACGTCAACCTGTGTTTGATCTTTGAAATATGTCCATGCATATATTGCTGTTGGGAAGTTGCCAAACTTCCTTATCTTGTAAGACGTATGGACGTGTAACATACACTTTTGAATCCATACATCCGCAAGCATGGTGTGGTCATATCATCCAAGTTGCCACATGTACAGGTACAATAAAAGCGTACCTGAGATACAACACATATCACGAATCGTTAGATTCTTGGTATGTGCTTTAGAATAGGTTAACCGGAAGACTATACTGTGAAGTCATGTGGCTCTGCCAGTATGTCGGCACCTCTTCCCACTTCCCGTATATGTGTTCTAATTTTTACCTGTATATGGCGAGATTCTGCTGGTGGACGTTTCGTCCCCGAGGCCCGCGCCCTGTACAGACCTTTTGGTCTTTGATATATGTTGGCATTTGTAGGAAGTTGATGCTGGGTCGACATCGAGCCCTACAGACTAGTCTTTTGTGTTAAACGCCGTCATTTTAATCTGACGACGATACAGCTCACCATTTCCAGTGTACGAGTTGTCACAGCGAAACAGCTCACCAATTATCAATATACGAGTTGTCGGAGCATTTCCATCATAGCTTTCTAGATTTGTATCTAATACCGCTTATGCCGGTGCTAGGGGCCGTGTGGTCATATCATCCAAGTTGCCACATGTACAGGTACAATAAAAGCGTACCTGAGATACAACGCATATCACGAATCGTTAGAACGAACCTAGAATAGGTTAACCGGAAGACTATACTGTGAAGTCATGTGGCTCTGCCAGTATGTCGGCACCTCTTCCCACTTCCCTTATATGTGTTCTAATTCAATTATACAGACATTAAAATTCCCGAATAAAGTTGAAAATTACTTCAAAAACACATATGAAACGGGTTTCTCCAGGAATCATATCTGTATTTTAAGTAGGACACGTTTAATAATTTCGAACGTATTGATATCGCAAAATCTCAACCCTACCTGGCCTGGGGGGGGGGGCTGACTTTATAGTTTATCATATTGGGGTCATTTTGAGCTTACTTGCATAACAAGCGTCTAGTCCGTCATTCATAATTCCGCCGTCGTCCATAAAGAATATCCGCGTCCATAACCCAAAGACCTATTCCACATTCCATATAACAGTATTAGCATCAAATTCAAAAAGGCATAACCTTCCGAGCAGCGGATCATGGTTAAATTCAAGATGGTGGCCATGCGGGGTACCAGAAAAGTGATTTTTTCCCCGTCATATTTCTTAAAAATTTCTACTTTTCCACGATGAAAAGTGGGCAAGAACTATTTTATTTCACATCACATTAATATTTACTAATTTATCATGCATTTTTTGTGAAGAAGTTGCATAAGTAAAAAATTCGAAAAATCTGACCGAAAAATCGACCAAAAAATGTCGTTTTTCAAAATGACGTCAGTGTTACGTTATCAAAGCGGCCATCTTGGATTTTTTTTACATTTTCTCGTAGAGCTTGACCCAAGGGTATGGTGTTGTAAGTTTCAGCTCCCTAGCTCAAGGGGTAAAAATAATACTCAGTGGGAGCATTTCGACCCCCCCCCCGCTTGGAACAGGTCCCAGAAAGACGTTCCACGAGGTTGTGAAGTATATGATCCTGTACAGTTGAAACTTCACGATATCTTCAAGTAAGCTGTTTGTTTATGGCTATGCTATGGACACGGAAATTCATTGTAGACGATGACTGGTTTCTGGATATAGGATGTGACGCCGGTTCACTGTCTTGCTTACGAGCACCCCGTCGGCACCAACCTCTTTGAACCTTGAAGAATAAATCGTTTGGTCTGAGATACCGATACGACGCAAATTCGTTGTTAAGGGTCTAAATTTCCCAGATTCTTAGGAAGCTGTTTAGCTGAATATTTGGCTTCCTGAATGCGCCACATTGTCTAAAATAAACCCAGAATTGAAATTCTGCAAATCCTGTTTACAGCCACGAACCATACACTGCAAGTAAGATAGTTTTGAAGATAATATGAAGCATGATGTCGTTTAGGATCTTTTAACTCGGGGTCCTGCTTCCTCGTTCTCTGGCAATATGTCGATTAATAAGATATGATATTTTCGTGACGCGGTATATCCCTGCATTTCCATCATTTCGGAAAATTTCTGAAATGAATGTTGCCAATTATAGTTCAGCTGGGTTAAATTCATCGCAGGACGCAGACAATTGGTAGATTTTGTAGAAGCTAGGAGGAACCGGACAGGGAAGCTATCCGAGGAATTTGTCCTGAATGCTGTATATAACCAAGGCTTCGGTATTGGTTCTGAAAGTCAAACATCAACAGCACTGGTTGAAAACAAACTTGGGAAACTTCACCTTTTGAATCGTTTTGTACCATTTGATAGAATTACTCAGCGCCTACTAGAAGACGTAAATGGATATCGCAAGAGTAACAAGAGGTAAGATTATTTCAAGAACATTCATTCGCAGATTGGGAGCTCCGAAATTATTCCTCCGGTGTATGGTTCGAATTATTTTGTAGTAGCAGTTCACTAGAATACGACCCCATTTAGACAAAATGAGCCCATTAAGACATTCCACCATTGTGCCATACACAACCATGTTTCTATGGTGTGACTTAGCTGATGAGAAGAAATGATTTATGTTATTTTAAACTATGCTTGAGTTCGACCAATTACCGTGGTATTAAATAGGAGTATGTGCTAAGTAAAACAAGTTCATTTGAACATTCCAAGCCACCGTACGATATATATTTTATGGATAGTTGTTTTTATCGCAGTTCCATCAAGGTACTTTAATTCACTAGGTCTTGTACTGATTTGCACGAATTATGGGAAATATAGTGATGCCGATTCTTGCCATGAACATGAATGCCAAAAATGGTAGGATGGTGAGCAGGCCAAATTGCACCCAGTGATCTATTTCAGTAGAGGGAGCCAGATTCGATATATTATTGATAAGTTAATTTTACCGTATTATTGTACGTATATAATAGTTTATGACTTTATACAGTCCGGCAGGTGGCGCTGATTGCTTTCCTTCTCACCTCATATTTGAGTGGCTTCCAGTGTTCCCCAATCCCCAATACCATGATGTACGAACTTAGTGTGATTCAAGATCTTTTGGGAGCTCCAATGCAAGGAATATACGGTAGCCTGCGACAACTGGTAAGTCATCAATAACAACATCAGGTTTGTCTAATAATGACTCAATTGATGAGGTATCCCTTGTATGACAAAAATATAAAAAAAACGCTTCGTCTAGCTGTAGATCATTTGTGCAACATCCAAATGTATCCACCGTCTTAAGCCTAGTTGGAAATTACTTCTCGAAAATCGAGCAGCCGGAAAGCTAACAATAATATCAAAATATGAGCATTAATTTTCCAAGGTCGATACTGTTATGTTATATTTAACTCCACATTTTAACTGCTTGAAATTCATCTTCCGTGATTATTGAATTTGTGGGAATCATTTCTTACTCACAGATATCAATACGTCAAATTGATCCAGAGAGGGAGGGGCAAGGGGGGGGGGGTAGCCTTATCCAATTATTACAGTCAGATCCGAAATTCAATAGGTAATGACTACTTGCCGTCGGGTCCATAATCCAAATAGTTTTCACGCATGACGATACCATTATCGTAAGCCAAACAGATAATTAGTATTATCATACATAAACACAACCTATAGAGAAAGAAAATGACAGGCTGGTGTGGAACAGATCGCTGCTATATGAGTGAAATTTCGGGTTTTATTCTAAATCCCCCGCCAATGTCCTAGAAGAAAGTCCACAGTAGAAGAGTTCTCGTTGTGGCTAGGCAGATACTCTGATGTCTGACAAACACATTCTGGTTTTGCTGTTTTTTTCACCAAACATGTCGTGTATGGGCGGTAACAGGCATGAACATCAGCCTTGTAACAATTTTCATCTAAGGACCAAATATGATTTCATTTGTTGAAGCGAAACGTATTTGTTGTGGACACTGCCAACTGAATATCATATATGACTGATGCTATCAGGACAAAGGTTTCTCGACAAAAAAATGAGTCATTTAAACTTTAACTTAAAGCGGATCTCAAATTCGTTAGAATGTACCCCACTTACGTTCCGATGAAAACTGTTTATTTAACCTTTACAGTTTATATACGTGGTGATCAAACAGTCTTAGCACCAAATTTTTAATCAGACCTTTGAATCAAAAGATCTTCGCTTAGAAGGATTTTTGCCTTCAGCGTCGCTCTCTATTGGTCTATTTTCTCACTCAGCGCCGGACGGTTATTGTGATGTAACCCTCAGATATCCCCAACTCCTTGTCAGCCTGGCGCGGCCAGTCTAATGGGAATTTCTGGTTGATATTCTCATAAAATTACCATATATAGTTTCATGAACGACCCAGATATTTACTAAAATTAATCAGTTATATTAATACATAATATAACCCGATTCGAAAACTTCCAAATGTCTGCCAAAAGTTCAGCGAACAATAAGTGAGGAAGTAACTCACCTCTTGTTGAGGATCATTTCCTGAATAAAAGAAAATATGTTTAACTTGCAAAACCGTGAACATCTACATTACCAGCAAATGGTGAAACGGGTATAGCCATATTTTAGTGACGAAATGCTGAAGAATAACCGTAACTGCTGTGAACCAGGTACTTTCCATTTTGGGCCTAACAGACCTTCATATACCACAAGCTTTACCTTATCACTTTCCCGTTCACACTAACAACTTGTATTTTTTCCGCTGCACTTAACGAAATTCGAAATGTAGAAATTATATAATTATGTAGATCGTCACAATATTCAACTACTAATGAGACGGCTTTGTGTGTGGAGTTGTGTGTGTTTTCGCGGGAGTTGTGTGTGTTTTCGCGAATTATAATAATATAAGCGACCATTTGCATTAGCGGTTTGTTGTCTTTATCTCACTTCACTAAATTTTTGCACTTTCAAGTCCAAAATCAAGATGGTGAAAAACAGAAGAATGAAAATATATATTTTAAACGATTTGGAGATTCGAACCTAAAAGTTGGCGTACCTTAATCTGTAGTACGACACTGTAATCATTCGGACAAATCAGCTCTTACTATTTTTAACTGGGGAAATCATGTGCCGGATGTCGGTGAACGACACCCTCACAGTACATTCCAAACGTCTTGACATATTTCTGTACTATGAAAATATGACACATTTGACCAAAACGATTGTTCAGTACCATTTAGGATCAAACCCACCGAATTTAGATATCTTGGATTCGTTGATGTCATATTTTACATATGAAGGGAAGTTCATTTAAGAATATCACCAAGAAATATGTATTTACGCTCTGAGATCCTTGAAGAGCTTAAATACCAAGGACGATGGACCACAGCCTTGTCAGTTATTAAACTAATTTGCACACAATGCATAGACGACTGTCTTAATAAGTAGACAAATAAGTTGCCTATTTCTAGTACCCGATAATCATTTAATATATCCAATCTAGATCATTCACAAATTGGTAAGAAGTACACAAGAAAAGTATTATAATTAT
Source organism: Hanleya hanleyi (assembly GCA_036873755.1). Classification (NCBI taxonomy): domain Eukaryota; kingdom Metazoa; phylum Mollusca; class Polyplacophora; order Lepidopleurida; family Hanleyidae; genus Hanleya; species Hanleya hanleyi. Next base: position 127,997 of record JAVTVY010038348.1, on the reverse strand, counting down.
TGATGAAATAATAATTGATATGGATTTACAGATCATGCATCATAACAACCAATGCAACTAAGACGTACAGAAGTAAAGGGGACAGCTCGCCAACTTTCGTCGAATTATATTGTTTAACGTACAGAAATGACGTTGAATTTAGTTTGAAGTTTAGCTTAGTCCTGAAGCGGTTTTTATATATTCAAATATTTATTGAGAAAAAGAATAATTTAATTATCTGTGGGAATTGGAACCACGACCCTCCAATCCGTGGAATTAACGCTGAATCATGTGTATTCAAAACTGATTTATGCGCAGCTAGTTCTATTACACGATAATGACCGTTCATGTGGAGTTGCTCTTTCCATCTGAGCTATTCTGGTTCATAATCCCGTGAATGCTCACAATGAAGGCTAATCGGTTTCTCAATGTGCGCGACTGGCATGAAAGTTTTTTAGGTTCTATCTTTAAATTGACTCATTGTCACGTTACATCTCTACCCTTTCAATACCCCCGTGACATGGGGCTTACAAAGCTTTATACCACCAGTTATATATAGCTACAGCTATATATATATTATGGAAATAGTAAAAAAGGAAAGGAAGATAAAAAAATAATAATAACAAATATATATATTATAACCAGGTTGATGAAGGATATCATTATAGAGTTGTTTAATTGTTAAAGCACAGATTTCTCATCTTATATGTTATTGGAAGTAACAGGCAACACATCAGAAGTTCGTGCCTATTGCGGTTCAAGAACGTTTCCAAAAATGAGCCAGCTCCGTCATGTAACACGTCTGTTAGAAGATGAATTAGCGAAACTCTCGGTGCGTTCGTAGCAACCTCTGAACAGGCGTGACCGAACATGTGAGATGAGATGATATTTCCTAAGAATGAAATAGTTAACCATCTACAAAGAAAAGGCAAATCATGTACTGGAATTGACTTAGCATGAATAAATCTTTGTAATTGATTTGGCTTTCCAAATATTTCAAAATCTTTCTTTATTTGGAAAACCCAATGGGGTTGTAATTATTTTTAACCCTCGTCACCATAGAGTGCTTTAGGATCATTTTGGATTATTCTGAGATCTCCGAAAGTATTTAGCAGATTTACATCATATTTAGCATACATATGCTGTACAGTTACAGGACTGTGGCATCCGAAGAAGCCATTTATTCAAAGCCTCGACAGCCGTCTTGGATTGACCTAATTCCAACAAAATCTTAAAAAACAAAAAAAACTGAACTGAATGTTTTGAAACCTGACATACATCATACTTGGACCAAGGCACCACCAGCTCGATCAAGGCGACATGGTCTGTGAATTCAATATAGACGGCACGGACCAGTCAACATCGTCAGATTTTCAAATAACTGATTTGAATGGGGAAAGTAAATATAATAGATATAACGAACGCCACAATGCCTGATATTGTGGTTTGGAAGTCGAAAATTACTTCCCTTGCCATGGAAACGCTTAATATCTACAGCAAATATAGGTGCTTGTCACGTGGATCTTTCATCAATAAATCCTATGGACTATGACCTTTCTGATTACGGTGATCCTAAAATAGATAGGCGCCTATGCCTGAAGAACAACTCATATGAAGACCACTCACTCCACCCATTACAGCCACAGGTTTTGTCTACAATGTAGTTATTTCTCACTTGTTTTCATCTAGCAAACGTGACAAGTTTTCCGAATTTGGATTATATGCGTATCCGCTCCCCACACACCTATCAAAAACACCCCCTTGTAACATACCGTACATTACCCCCTATCCTCTTCATCCCGGATGAATTCATGTTGACTCGCAGTGAGTCCAGAACATGGTATAAAGTGAGGGGGAGTGGCTGATCCCCGCCCCCTCCACCAGTGTACCAAATTAAACCGATCGCATGAAGGATCCCGTTCCTCCTCAATTGCATAGTTATTCATGCTTCAATCCGGTTAACTATTTTCGATATAAATTCTTGAACATTCTGTAGCATGAAAGAGATAAGAACGGATTGTCGGTATAACTCGGGTGTAGCAAATGGTATGTTTTGCGGAGGATTGTGTTAATGATATGTAGGACATATATAGTATACAGGGTTTCATTTCTGCTGCTAAATGGTTGATTTTGGAGCGGGGACTCCGGGGGGAGGAGGGGAGGGGGGGAGAGGTCCAATGCCACAAGCAGTATTCTGGGTTGTCCATCCATACTCTATTTCATGCCCCTATATTTTCCCAATATTTCAAGCAGACTAATCAGTCTGTTTGATTGTGTAATGCTATTTCCAGGCTCTGGTTTTTGAGGAGTAAGAGTAAGAAACTTTAACAATGCTATTTCCAGGCTCTCGTTTTTGATGAGTGTGAACATTCTCCTTATCCATCTGTCCTAATTCTTACTGTAGGAGAGTTGTTGATCACTCTTCTGTTCGACCGCCCGTCCGTTAAATTTGTTGTTTTTGCCATTCAATTAGTTTTCAATCTGAAAACCTACACCAAGACAAACCTTCAAAGTATCTTCACACCACTTTTGGAATCCATCAAACCATTCTAACTATAGTTCCATGCCACCTTGTTGCATATACGCACGCTACCGTACTGCTTTAATTCTTTGTCGTCTGTGGAGGTATAACGGAACTAATCATCCGAGTCGGGCAATGTTCGTAACCCGAATGTATCGGACTATGAGACAGGCTAGCCCTGCGATTGGTTGATATTCTTATAAAGTGCTGGTGGTTGAATATCGGTGAACGAATCCAAAATATTGTCTGCAATTTTCACGCAAAGCTTCCGCGTAATTAACGGCAATATTTACGGCCAGTTGAAGTCCAGTATTGTCTTTAAGGCAGAACTCATAAAATCGGGCACCCTCGGTGGCTTTTTTTTTTATATTGAAAATGGTACTGGATAACATCATGTTTTCATACCGTCTAAGTGATCACTGACCTATTGTGATGAAAGATAATGTCCGGGAATTATTACTCAATAAACCCCATTTGAATAAACCACATAGCGTTAAAATATCTCTTTTCCCTGATTAAATTAAATTAAACTCGACCTACGAAAGGACGATGAGTTTAGATGTAGAATGGTTTGCTTTCCTCTCAACATATGAACATTCTGCCAATATATAATTTTATTTTTTCAGTGTACCGTGATTGACTATCCTCAAGAACACAACCAATTTACCTGCTTTCCTTTATACGCGGATACGATTGTTACTACGTATCCCAGCCAGATAGGCGGTAACATCACTGTAACCTATTCCATTGGACAGAATCTATCTATGGGCGATGTACAGGTGAGATTTTCTGAGAATACAGTGGCCCCACGATGGATGCGCAGTTGGTGAGACCCGAAGGGAGCCTCGGCTGCAAATATCTGAGTAGCCGATATTCGTTTTCCCCTATGCTATACATATTCGAGTCGTATACGTTTGCTTTGGGTAGACCGATCTTCCGTTCTGTGGGATTATCTTCAGCCTTCCTCTATGTTGCCTCATATAAGACGGTCACAACCGAAATGCGGAGAGTTACGCAACGAATAATGCTACTTCATGTAATTGAAGGACATCTGGAAAGAAATCAATTTCTTGTGACGAAATCTCCCCATGACTATTGTCCTTATTTAGTATGTGAATATGTTATATAGAAGCTCCAGATCTAATGTTCATCAGATAGGAACCCGGTAACACAAGATAGAGGTTTGGACCTCATTCTTTGCCTCCATTGTTGACACACGTCGACACTGCCAGTCAGTAGTTCATTGAGAAATTAAATACTTCAAAGAATAATTATTTTGCATACAAGCATTTTGCACATTCCCCATCAAATTACAATACTAATTAAGGAAAGCATCATTATGTTTATCTTAATGAACATTTGTCAATTTTACGGTTAAAATATGTCAGATATCGCTAGTTCGACACCGACATATTGCTCCACGTTAGAGCATTTAAAGACGAGTGTCCGATCATTATTCTTTTTTTTAATCAGGATATTCTTGGCGAATCGGTACAAAACTTGAAGATTCAATACAAGCTACTATCAACAGTGGAAACTGATATAAACAAAACATCCACAACTGCATGGAATTTATGTCGAGAAGCAAAGAAAAAAGTGTTTGAGATTTTGGGGACACCGGAATTACGATCAGTTGTGAGTATAAAAGCGCAATTTTATCAGCATACCACTGGTAATCATGTATTTGTCTTTAAATTGTAATAAGATTGTCTTTTTTTCAATCATACGGTCTGATACATTAACTGATGTAGTTTAATAAAGTTATCCCAAAATGGGGTTGTCATATTATTTATTAGGCACATGATAATACGGTAAGGGTTGAAATAACTCAATGTATTGTCCAATTATTATGACGAAACAATGATGTTTTATTTCCTCAGCTTGGAGGGAATGCTTCTCAATACAGACTGGAATATTCTCAGCTTGACTCCCTTAAACCATACCAGGTTGACAAGAGCATGATCATGAATTGGAATTTGGGTGCCCTGAAGAAATCGTTGAATGGTCTTTGTGACTTGTGGGCGACCTTGGAGGGGATGATGGGTCGTAATCTCCATGGACTGTACCCTTCCTGTATTTAATCGCATTTTATATACACAAATCGAGAGGAAACGAGAGGAATATAGTCTTATTACCGGTTCTGATATCACAGTCAAGTTGTTTGTTAAAAAAATTCTCATGTTATTCGTTAATTAGAGGCAAGGGGTTAAAGGGCACTGTGTTGTAATTGCTTTCGTTCAATCTGTCAACTTTGATGTTAAATGTAGTGATACAATAATTATGTACTAGGTTTTTCAGCTTGATCATTATATGTATGTACAAGGTCGGTAAATTATCCTCCACATTTGACTCGTCTCAGTAGATTTGGAAAATCCTTCGAGACTGTTGTATTTTACCGGATGTGGTGGAAATAATAAGGATTTTCGAGAAAGATTATCACCCCGCTTGGATTGCAAGATTTATCATCTGGACCACGAAGTTGGCTATATCCTGATAGTACTCAATGGTCTGACGAAGGCATAAGGAATAAATCCACAATGTTCCCCACATCAGTGTTAAAGGTTTTGTAAGACCCATGGTCTCATGTATTTTATCACTTTTACTGTATATATATATCACATATTATCGGCATTGGGAAAATTGAAAATCGATTCTAAATGATGGTTCTACTCAGTAAGTCGTCTATCATTATATTCGAACGTTGGACAGTATGTTAATTCAATATATTTCACCACGTCCTTTTGAGCGTTATTTATGATTGCTTATGCTGAGAATGTAGCATGCATTGGAACTTCATGTAGAGTTCATCTTCATCCTACTGCCTGTCATGACACACATTTATTATTGTCAGATGTATTTTACTACTATTATTATTCTCATTACATGTATTATATGAAAATGGATTTCCATATTTTTACATAAGACATAATGGATAATGGATTATGCACATTCAGCGAAACGTAGATTGTAATACAGATTCAATAGAACCCAAAACGTTTTGGCTTATACAAGACCTTGTCATAATGTCATCATGTTATGTAGCATATCTATCCTACAGTATGTGCATGCTCATGCCTAGTAATGTTCATTTACCTACGTTTTCCTAATATATGTTTTTGAAGTTATTTGCAATAAACAGTCAATGCTCTTCCACATATGTTTGTTTCAACTGTGATGATTTGACGCAAAATCAAATTTATCTAATAAACAGTTAAGCACATTTCCAGGTTGATCGTAATGAGGTTTGTCCCGAAAAAATAGTGATGCACAATGTATTCAGGAGTATAAAAGCGGTCAAGAAACGCTTATTGAGAAATCTGTACAACACTTGCTTGAAACTCCAATTATACTACATTGGTTTTGTTTTAGATATGCAAACGATAATATGCTTGGATATTTAGAAAGCATCGTTTCCCGAGCCTGATACTCTAAACGGCCAAAATGTAAAACCTTACACCAAAGCTTGCATAATGCTTTCAACGTCACCATATCTGCCGTGAGATTACATCTCAATATCCCAAAAAGTTCATACTTCATGTAAGTAGTCACGAGAGAGGGTTCCTCGCCGATTCCGCAGCACACCTGTTAAATCGGGAGGTGATGGGGAGGGGTTGGCGGCATTCTTCTATTTTACAGCAATAGAACTATACATGTACAGCGACACACTCACATTTGCAATGGTTCACTTGCACAATAGCGTAACTGGGTTAACAGAAAGTACCCCTCTGGACACGTCTCTGACATAAGTTATGCTGATTAAAATGAGGTCTGTAGACGGAGAAACGCAGTTATGCTGAAGAATAAAGAAAGTGTCTAACGAAGTCAAGCAGAATAGTACTATAGATGGAGTCGCACAGTTACGCTGACAAAAAGAGAAAGTGACTGATAAAGTTACGGTTTTACATTGAGTAAAAATAAATGGTCCATCACTAATGTTATACGAGTTACACTGAGAAAAGCAAGCCATTTAACACTGCAGTCACGCTGACAAAAATGGAATGTCTCTGACGAAGTAAAAATGACTTTTTCCATTCTCTCGTGGTATAAAAATATACTTTCTTCAAACTGTCGCTGTAACCTGTCTCTTCAGAAAAAGTATCCATTACGTCATTCTGGGGCGTCAGAGAAATACACTGTTTTGATCCTGTCATTCTACTAAAACGAGCTATTTCCATTCTGTCGTTGTGGTGTTTCAAGTTACAATGATATACTTCTGTCAAACTGCTGCTCTAATCTGTTGCTTTAGGAAAAGTGTTTCCAATCTGTAGTTCTATTCGCATAGGATAATACTGCTTCCATTCTGTCGTCGTGTCGCTGTTCCAAAATGAACTGTTTCCATTCAGTCGTTCTGATGTAGCCTTGTACAAAGATAAACTTTTGTCAAACTTAAACTGGAATATGTTGCTTAGGAAAACAGTGTGTTCATTCTGTTATTCTGTCGCATAAGAGAAATACATTGCATTCATTATGTCGTTCTGTTGCATAACACAAAAAAGAAACTTTTTCCCATTCTGTAATTGAGGGATTCTGTCGAAGTGGGAAAAGGGACTTCCCATTCTGTCCTTCTTTTGTCGCTGAACAAAAACGACTGCTTCCATTCTGTCGTTCTGTCGCTGTATAAAAGTTGACAGTTTCCATTATGGCGTTGTATTGTTGCCTCGTATAAGAATATAATGTCTGTAACTCTACCAGGCCTCGGGGGTGCCATTATGGCCCCTACCAAACTTTCCCCCCTATCTCCGGAACGACGACGAACTGAAAGATGAAGCTCCGCGACTATTTATTTTATCATATTTGGATCCTTTTGGGCTTATTTACATAACCCTCCGAGTGGAGGATCATGGGTAAATTCAAGATGGCGGTCATGTGCAGTATCAGGGAAGTGGTGTTTTCGTCACTTTTCTTTTAAATTTCTGTTTTTCTTTGAAAAAAAATGAGAAAAATCTATTTTATATCATATCAGACTATTATTTACTAATTTAGCATGCAGTTTTTTAACGATAAATAAAATATGCCCCCCACCGGTCTGAACAGGTTCCAAAATGCCCAAGCCAGATAGGATCAATCTCTCTTCACTTCAAGAAAACAGTGTTTCCATTCTGTCATTATGTCGATGAAGAAAAATACACTCATTCCATCATGTAGTACTATCACTGTACGAAAATGGATGGTTTTCAATCCCTCATTCTGGTGTTGTTTTGTTCAAGCGTATATAATACTGTCTTTATTCTTTCACTCCAAGAAAATAGTGTTTCCATTCTGCCATATTGATGCTGTAGACAGAGAATTAGTTGTCACTCTCTCGCTGTACAAAAACTACTGTTAATTTCCATTTTGCCGTACTGGTGCTGAAGAAAAACATACCTTCCATTCTGTCTTTCTGTCGTCGCTGAAGATACTTAGATTGTGACTTACCATTGTGTCGTTCAGTCGCTATAGAAAACTGAAAAGATTTTCTAATATGTCACTGTGCCGCTGAAGTAAAAATATAGTACTTCCATTCTATCTTTGTTGCCACTCAGAAAAATAAACACACTGTCCTCATCTTGCCATTCTTCCTTAGATGAAGTATCGACCAGCCAAACATAGACTAAAACCCAATTTCAAAGGTCCGTAGACCGTTTTTCAATCACTTTTATCTGTGAACTCGTTTAGAAAAACTTGCGTACGAAACACAGCTTCTTGAGAAGAGTTAAATAACCTTTTGACTCCACAAACGTCACACCTAGGGGACTTTTTCTCCGCAAAGTTTGATGAATGTTTAAAGAAGAGAGCAAATTAAAATATATATTCCATGCAATTCCCTGGCATTGTGAGACATCTGAGATACTCATCAAAGATATAAGCTACTGCATTATTGAGATTACTCTGAAATGTGGAGTTGACCCTATGTAACGTATAGGTTATTACTAAGATCACGAACAGGAAACTAAAGAACGCTTAATGTGGAAAACCTTTCTGCTTTCATTAAGCATTATGAATAAACGGTCAATGTGAAGCAGAATATGCGCAAAGTGGAAACACATTGTAATGAAGCCAAAATATATGATACCTATCACGGATATATCATGCTGAAATGAAATATCTATATTGGAGACGTCTATCTAGCTTGTACAATGAGGGTCTCACTGCCTGTTATTCTTGAACCTATCTGGCCTGGGCTTTTTAGACCTGTCTAGACCTGTCCAGGCCTGAATGGGGGGGGAGGGGGGCGAAATGGCCCCACTTAATTATTTTTCTTACCCCTTGAGCTAGGGCGCTGAAACATACCACACTATACCCCTGGGTCAAGCTCTACCAGAAAATGTTTTTAAAAAAATCAAGATGGCCGCTTTGATGACGTCACAGTGACGTCATTTTCAAAAACGGCATTTTTTGGTCAGATTTTTCAAATTTTTTATTTATGCAATTTCTTCGCAAAAACTGCGTGATAAATTGGTAAATATTAATGTGATGTAAAATAAAACTATTTTGTCCACTTTTCATCGCGAAAAAGCATAAATTTTGAAGAAATATTACGAAAACATCACTCTTCTGGTACCTCACGTGGCCGCCATATTGAATTTACCCATGATACTCTACTCGGGGGGGTTATACAAATAGGCTCAAAACCAATATGATAAACTATAAAGTCACGGAGTTTCAGCTCTGCATTTTTTGTCGTTCCGGAGATAGCGCAGAAAGTTTGGGGGAAGGGCATTTCTGGTAGGGTTAAACTATTGATTATGTACAGAATGAGTCAGTGTCTATGCTTTAATGACTGTTAACTGGAGTCGTTCCAGGGCTGATTGCGTAAATTAATACGGTTTGGCCTCCAAATGATCAATTCATGCTGCGCTGTTCGGAGCAAACAAACAAAATTTAAGTAAACTTTGGTGTTTCAGATGTTCTGCGCTTGAAAGAACAGCCAATGTGACCCTCGTGTAACACAATGTGCAAAACTCTCGAGCATTGTATCAGTGAGGATATTTATAGGGCAGTTTATGAATCCGGATTAATGAGTACAGTCTGGTGAGTATATATATTATCACTACGAGTGGTCATTTATCTGATTTTTATCACACGAAATTTATAAAATGCATATTAAACGTGCTTTAACGAGTATCATATGGGTTTATCAAACGGGTGATATACAAAAATCAGATATGTGACCACGAGTATGATAATTTATTTCTCAAATCAAATTATCGCAGGACAAAGATGAGCAAATGGAAAGAAAAGTGAGTCGCCCGACATCATTATCAGAGGCTGCATCGAATCTAGAATAACATTTTGACGTGGGAAACTCCACTGCTTACATGCAGATTAAAGGATACTAGGCAATCTCATTATGATAAGCCCATAGCAATTACATAAACATAATACTTCTCTTTCGTTAAATCTCTTTTGAGAGATTTTAATGTTCGTCACGATAACACCCAAGATATTTTTTAACACAAGCCTATGTGACTTTGAAATAGTGAGTGATGACGACCTAACAACATTCCTGATCAACGTACCTAAATTTAGAGATCCGGGAAGAATCAACTAGACTATCGACTAGAAGACACTCCTGATTATCAGCACGTTATTGAGTGGCCAAAGTGAGAAAAAGTTGAATCTACAATAGTAGCCGATTGCCTGGACCTCACCATAGCATGGTCATTGAAGCAATCCGCCATACTGATAGAATTGTACTACTACCCAAGCAAAACAATTACTGACACACCTTAATCCGCAAAAAGTTCTAGCAAATCTTCATCTGTCATATTCGAGCAGACAAAGCTCCAAATAATGTAATATTCATATGTAAATATTAGTATTGCCAGGAGCTGATTAAGGATTGAGTATGAAACGTTTCTGGTTCTAGAAGCTGCACCATCAGGGTTCTTTGAATCATGTTGACGAGGGCCCATCAGAAGGTAAAAACATTTGGAGAAAGGTTTGCGCCATTTTGTTCTAAAACTCTGACGTTGAATATATGTGGATGATGAAACTCAAACAGTATTACGGCAGAGGTTGATGGGAAAGGACACATACCATATCGACATGTGTCCAGATGAGATTTCTCGACCCTCTGTACTACAAACTCTCATCAAGAATTTCTTGGCAATATTTCACTGACAGTTCCGGTGTTCAAGAAAACTGATCTTTGATATGTTAATATCAGAAGTTATAAACGTTCGTTATCAACAATACATACAAAGGGGAGGTTTATTTAAGAAATAACTGTCCTATCACTGCCCAGATAATGGATGGGGATACGGAATTGCCTAAAGGCATAAAGGCAATTCCGTTTTACCATCCATTATCTTGGCATTTAGAGGGCGGAAAACTAACATTTATTTCTATTCTAAAGCATCATTTATAAAGGTTACTAATGGTAAATAAAAGAATAAATGTGGTCATCGTACTCATTTGAAATTCAATTTCCCCTGACAACAAACTCGGATAGACCCGTCCAGATCATCTTTTCTGGCGTTCCACTGGAGCCGATCTATTCTTTCAGGCGAGGGGTGTGGAAGGGAGGGGGTGTGATGAAGCTCAGAGAACGATATTCCTGTATTTCAGTGCAGAGAAAAGTGTTTACTCTTGTTTTAAAAATTACAGACTTCATTTAGACGCGATCTTATGTGCGACGAAGAATCATTTATACCAGATTCCAATAATTATCTCACACCGATTACAGCGTTGAACTGTACGATCTCGAGACAGTTGCCAACACAGTTTTTCTGACTTCGCCCTCGAGCAGCGCGTGAGTTTACAGCCGAGACAGTGGCACTGTGAATGATTGTGATGAATTCTGAAAATGCTGGAGGATTTTTTATTACACGAGATAAGATATACACTCACTGAAATTTTCCGTCGAGTTGCCAAGCAATTTACAGCCCCCATATATCAACATAACTTAGCTAAAACAGGGGCACCGCCTCCTGTGAACAGCGGTCCGAGTGAAATGTATCTTGAGTGGCAGCTGTTGTCATTGCAATGTTACGATTTCTGCACGTGTGTCATTCATAAATTTACTATGATTGCCACGCCCTCGGATACACTAGACTCAGTGAAACGACAAGAATCATGCGAAATAATTTGGAATTTTTAGCCTTTCGAGTCGAAAAACTAAGTGAAAAGAGATAAAGTAGTCAAAAATCTATTGAAAGTCGAAAATCGCGAGTAATTCTCACTTATAGCCATTTACTATGGAGCAGTCGGTGCGATAACCTATCCACCCCGCCCAAATCTTATTTGGAATAGGTCCATTTTGGAATAGAGTCACGTGAGAAAGGGTACTATATCGTCCAATATATGACAGCAATCTCCCTATGCATTCAATGCTAAAGATCAGGCAGATGCTTTAGAATTATAGAGTTGCTTGAATTTCTTAATAATCATATTAATTTGAAACTTCGCGGTATAATAAATCAACAGCTTATATTATTTCAATGGGAACTACTTGAGCAGGTCTTTTGGCGGACGCTCTGTTGTGAATACGACTATATCCATACGTTTTCTAAATCAGTCGCTGTGGATAATCGCTGTATAAATGGCGCAGTGAAGGATATATATCCACCTTCACTGGATTCGAAGGAAACTACAGATAGCCCTAACGGCATACCATATTTTGACCTATATCTGTACAAAAATGAAGCGGGCCTTCTCTCTCGTCGGCTTTATGACAAAAGAAATTACAGTTTCGAAATCGTAAATCCCTTTCTGAATAGTAATACTCCAGAGGAACCTGCATATGGCGAACACATATCTCGTCTAGTAACTTTTGCTACATCGTGCGTTATATGTGACGATTTTAATCAACGTCACAAAACATTATTGCAGAAACTTATAAAACAGTGCTATACCTCCAAGCGACTCCATTCAATGTTTCTCAATTTTGGCGAAACATATCTCATGCAGAGAGCAAAATACGAGCGTAGCGTGCAAGATCTATGAGGTTACCTTTCCTAATTTTTGTCTTATTCCGCATAACCCGGGTCTAGGGGCCGTAGGAACCCATGTACTTCAGGATCTTCATGGTATTCATATGAACACATGCAATCAAAGCGTGACTGACATACATCATTATCTAGATGACGTCTTTACAACGAATATCATACGGATTAAGAATACTGATCAGCGATAGAGGTTTGATAGTTTTGGAGCATCATGATGTCGGCATCATTGAAAACTGTTGACCGCTTCTCTCGCGCAGAAAGCTAGCATATGTTTTGTATACTATGATTGTGTTTTTGAATTTGGTGCTAATGCTGTTATGTGGGATATGGAATGGGTCTTTGGAGTGTGAACGCTGATATTCTTTAATGGACGACGGCTGAATAATGAATGACAGACCAAACGTTTGTAATGTATTATGTTATATTTAACTCCACATTTGAAATGCTCGAGATTCATCTTCTAGGCTTCTTGAAGTAATGCGAATTATTTCCTGCTGATAGGGATAAATACAGTATATCGATCGCGGGGGGGCAGGCATGCTAATCCGAGTTGTACCCAAATGTTGGCGTCCGATTCTAAATTCAATAGCTATATTACCCACCGTGTATCAAGTCCATAATCAAAATACTTCTCACACATGAGAATACCATCACCACAATCCGAGCAGATATTACATACATAGATAAACACAAGCTAGATTCATAGAGAAAGGAAATTATGGGGTGTTTCGTGAAGAGGTCGTCGCCATATGCCTGAAATACTGCTGATCTTGATGAAATCACATTGTCTTCAAATAGTCCCTGGTCGTGTTTATCTGGGGTTAAAGCTCGAACTACGAAACGATGATGCGATCAGCCGCAGACGGTTGTGCTTTTCTATCTTTCTTTTTTTTTGTCTACAACGACTTTCGACAATTTACCCTATCTGGGCTGGGCTTTTGGGACCTGTTGAAGCCTGGGGGCCGAAATGTTCGGCCCCCTAATTATTTTCTTATCCCTTGAGCTAGGGGACTGAAACTTACCACATTATACCCTTCGGTCAAGCTCTACAAGAAAATGTAAATTGTTTTGGTTGTTTTCATTGATGCAATTTCTCCGCAAAAACTGCACGATAAATTAATAAATATTAATGTAATGTGAAACAAAAAAATAGGTTTTGCCCATTTTTCATCGCAGGAAAGCAGAAATTTGAAGAAATATGAAAAACATCACTTTTCTGGTACCCCACCTGAACGCCATCTTAAATTTCCCCATGATCCTTTGTTCGTGGGGTTATTCGAATAGGCTCAAAATGACTCGAATATGATAAACTATAAAGACACGGAGTTTTAGCTCTCCATTTTTTGTCGTTCCGGAGATAGCACAGAAAGTTTGGTTGGGGGTGGGGGGCATTTTGCCCCCCCCCCCCAGGTAGGGTTAATGACAAATTTTCTATAGCTAAGATAATTGATTTGTTTTCAATTTCCATTGTCCAGTGATTGAATATTCTCCAGGATACAGCGAATCTACCTGCTTTCCTTACGCGAATGCGATTGTTACCGAAAACAATAGCGTTTTATGGACAAAGTAGAAGTGAGGCTTTGTGAGAATATAGTGGCTCCACAATGGGTCCTTCCATTGGGGTGACCAGGTCGAAGCCTCGCCTGAAAACATCTGGGTAGTCGAATTTCGTTCCTCCCTATGCTACAGTGTGAAGGTATGGCTTTCTTATCAGTAATAAGTAGTCTAAATTTGGTAAATATGCATCAAATTACCATGCTAGATAAAGGAAGGACCATTATATTCATCCTGATAAATATTTGGCAGCGTTAAGGTGAGAATATGTCAGATACCGCTTTTTCGAGACGTTGTTCCACGATACAGCATCAGGAATGTCCGACACTAAAGTCCCGATATCATAGAGTACCACTGCCTCCACGCCTCTATACATCAAAACACGCTCAAATTTCGAGTCGCTCTCAGTAATACCGTTCACAATTATCCTATACTTCACATTAGACTCTTGATTGAAGTAGGAATTAAACTAAAATGCGTAAATATTACCAAAAGCTAGTTTCATGTAGGCAAGTTAATGACGATGGATTCTAGTGATACACTAGGTTGTAGCCATTAGAAGATGCTAATTGTTTTTAACTACTTTAGTTCACGAAACCATTAACTCTTCTTTGTTACATGAGGTGATATTTAACGAATGGGTACAAAACTTGACGCTCCAACACAATCTGCTAGCAACAGTGGAATATTAGATTTATAAAACATATACAACATCGAAACCTGGATTGGCATGATGTGGACAAGCAAAGACTAATGTGTGAGATCTTTTGACGAGACAGGGGGCATCATCCGTTGTAAGTAAACAAAGTCCAATTTTATCAGCATACTAATGATATTGTTTTATTAATGGTATTATTAATGTATTTGTTTTCAAATGCTCTTGTTAATCATGTTTTTTAATCATGCAGACTGATAAAATGATTCACATTACAATCGATTTAATACAGCTATCGCAAAATCGATGTCTTCCTAAATATTAGACATAACAGTAAAAAATGTAAACCCATGCCGACCTTGAGTCCAATTATGCTAAATATACAATGCCGTTCAATCCTCTCAACTTGGAGCTACACCATCCCTGTCACCAGTCATGCCAGTGCCACTATCCCCGTATTCGGACCATGATATCTTAAATTTTTAAATGAATTTTCTTCTTGACACCGGCTTTGAATTATATTGCCCCAGCAACCTGACATTCAGCGTCATCATGATCGTGATGGAGCGTGCTTGTTCCTGCATTTAATTGCGTCTGACATACACACAACGCAGTAATGAAAAGAGGGCTATACTCCCATTACCGGCTCTGATTTCGAGTATTTTTCTTTGGAAAAAGGTTTAATGTGAACCGCATTACAGATGATTTCGTTCAGTTTGTCTGCTTTGATTTTAAATGCAGCAATAAAAGAAGTATGCACTGGCTTTGTAGCTTGATCGCGGTTATCGTTCACGTTTGACTGGTCTCAATAGATAAGGAAAATATAAAAAATGCAAGCTTTTTTCCTTCGATACATCGAGAGATATTATGGATTAAGAATACTGATCAGCGATACGGATTTTATATTTTTGGAACATCATGATGTCTTGTCGTCATCATTCAAAACTGTTGACCGCTTCTATCTTGCAGGAAACTAGCCTATGTTAATGTATACTAGTATTGTCTTTCTGAATTTGGTGCTAATACTGTATATGGATATGGAATAGGTCTTTGGATTATGGACGCGGATATTCTTTAATGGACAACGGCTGAATTGTGACTGACGGACTAGACTGTATTTGTACTTTACCTGATGTGTAAGGATTAATTAACATGCTTCATAGAGATTATTACTGCGATTGGATTGCAAGGTTTTTCACCAACAAGACTTCAAAATTTACTGTCTACCTGATAAGTTCACACTGGTGTGATGAAAGTATATTGAGTAAATCCACAATGTTCCCCCTTATCAACGATAAAAGATTCGTAAGGCCCACGGTCTTCATTAAATCATATTTTTAAAATATATATGTTATTGGTATTGAAGAAATTAAAAATTTATTTTAAATGAATGTATAACGCATTAAAGCTTCATATGAGTTCATCGTCCTCCTACAGCATATCATTATTTTCACATTTAATATATGATTGACCTCTGTCACAGAGGCTGATGTGAAAAAGATATACTTGAACTGGAGAGTTTTGTCGTGGCGAAAATTAAAATATCTCTAAATGGATAGAACGGATGCGCAATACTGAGTTTTGGCAATTGGAATATAATAATGAAATGGAGTAGTTTCTTTCAATCGGCATGTAAGCTGTGGAGTTTTAGAGATACATAATTTCCCTCTTAGAGCTTTATTCTAGATCCGGTGCAGCGCCTGATAAATGAGGTCAGGCGACCCAATTTTCAGAGACTTCTAAACATCTTTGTTTTCTTTTCCATTTCCGCATGAGTGTCCCAAGGTGATGTCAGAAATAAATTATCATACTCGTTATCATTTATCTGATTTTTATCTCAGTAGTTTGATAGAACCCATAGGCAACTCGATCGAGTTCGTCCAATATGGGGTTGATCAAACTCATAAAAATGAGATAAAAGAGCACTCGAAATGATAATCTATATTTTCGGTAGAAATGTACTGAATTGCCCAGATTTATAGAATGCTTTATAGATATTCCCGATAATACAAACGCTCGAGAGTTCCCCGCAATGTTTACATGCACGAGGGACACAATTAATCTTCTTAATAGGACAGTTCTACTTGACATCTCCTAAATTTCGGTAGTTTGTAATAATATTTGCTTCGAACAGCATAGCATGATTTGTACAGTTGGAGGCCAAAAAGTATTAAATAATGCAATGAGCCCAGGACTGACTTCAGTAGAAACTCAGTATACTTTTTGCCTGTTAATGGTGAGATTCTGCTGGTGGACGTTTTATTCCCGAGGCCCTCTTCCTGTACAGATCGTTTGGTCTTTGATATGTGTTGGCATTTGTGGAAAATTGATGCTGGGTCGACATCGGGCCTTACAGTCTAGTCTTTTGTGATAAATGCCGTCATTTTCATCTGACGATGATACAGCTCACTAATTACAAGCGTCTAGTCCGTCATTCATAATCCAGCCGTCGTCCATTAGAGAATATCCGCGTCCATAATCCAAAGACCTATTCCATTTCCATATAACAGTTTTAGCACCAAATTCAAAAGTATACATAAACATAGGCTTGTTTCCTGCAAGAGAGAAGCGGTCAACAATTTTCAATGATGCCGGCAAGACATCATGATGTTCCAAAATATCAAATCCGTATCGCTGATCAGTATTCTTAATCCATAATTTCGTTATAGAGTCGTCATCTAAAAATGATGTACCTCAGCCACGCTTTGATTGTCGTCCATTAGAGAATATCCGCGTCCATAATCCAAAGACCTATTCCATTTCCATATAACAGTTTTAGCACCAAATTCAAAAGTATACATAAACATAGGCTTGTTTCCTGCAAGAGAGAAGCGGTCAACAATTTTCAATGATGCCGGCAAGACATCATGATGTTCCAAAATATCAAATCCGTATCGCTGATCAGTATTCTTAATCCATAATTTCGTTATAGAGTCGTCATCTAAAAATGATGTACCTCAGCCACGCTTTGATTGTGACTGTTCATATGAGTACCATGAGGATCTTGAAGTACATGGGCTCATACGGCCCCCAGCCCCGGGTTAAGCGGAATTAGACACATGTTACGAAACGTAGCGCCATAGATCTTGCACGCTACGTTCGTATTTTGCTATCAGCATGCGATATGTATCGCCAAATTTGAGAAACTTTGAGTGGAGGCGCTTGGTGGAATAGCCCTGTTTTATAAGTTTCTGCAACAATGTTTTGTGACGTTGATTAAAATCATCACATTTAACACAGGATCTAGCAAATGCTACTAAGCGAGATATGTATACGCCATATGCAGGTCCCACTGGAATATTACTATCCAGAAAGGGATAGTTTACGATGTCGAAATTGTAATCATCTCTTTTGTCATAAAGTCGACGAGAGAGAATGCCCGCTTCATTTTTATAGAGGTAGAGATCTAAATAAGATGTGCCTGTAGGGCTATCTGTAGTTTCCTTCAAATCCAGTGAAGGTGGATATATATCCTTCACTGCGTCATTTATATAGCGATTGTCCACAGCGAGAAGATCGTCTATATAGCGTTTGGTGAATGAGAAGGAACGGGCTTTGAGTGGATCGGTTTTTGAAAGCGCAGTGTACGAGTTGTCACAGCGAAACAGCTCACCAATTACCAATATACGGGTTGTCAGAGCATTTCCATCATAGTTCTCTAGATTTGTATCTAATGTCGGTGCTAGGGGCCGTGTGGTCATATCATCCAAGTTGCCACATGAACAGGTACAATAAAAGCGTACCTGAGATACAACACATATCACGAATCGTTAGATTCTTGGTTTGTGCTTTAGAATAGGTTAACCGGAAGACTATACTGTGAAGTCATGTGGCTCTGTCAGTATGTCGGCACCTTTTCCCACTTCCCTTATATGTGTTGTAATTAAGGTATCGACACCGACTGAGTCTGTATAAACTTAATAGTTTGAACACAGAGTCTCTAACATGATCACGGAGAGGGTAGAGGGGTACTAAATTCGGGACAGCTATAAACTCTTTTGAGGATACCTGTGTAAATACTTTCTGACTTGTCTCGATGAGAAATATATGTAAGTTTATCATACACCTAATATCATTTTCGCCATTACTTTCCATAGAATCACAACTGTCCAATATTTGTTTTGTTAGTGAACAGTTGTGATGTGATATTGGAGACTTGGCCGGAACTACTTTTCTTTATGCAAAGTTGTTAGGAAGTAGCAGCCGACAGCATGGCAGCGGAATAAACTTCTACGAGCGATATGCCATTGAATTTCAACTTAATTGATACAGAAATTATTCAGCTATGCGAACGACTCCCGCCAGACGAGGAACAGAATGAAATTTTTGAGCTAACATCGAGGGATGAAAATATTGAAAATGTGCAGGCTTTCATTGACGGACAGAAAAAGAAGAACAGCACGATAACAACGTTCCGAGATGGCTTTTGGGGGAAAAATAGCCCAGGTTGATAGAAAATATCTCACCACCACATCTGAACGTTTACTTGGCTGAGATGTTGATCGGAATTCGCAAGATAAACGGATCCGACTATGAACCCGGCTCACTGGAAGCAATGAAAAACAAAATCGAAAGGTACGGGTTATATTCCTACTGAACAACAACAACACTCAGTGCGAATCATCGATCTAAAAAGGAAAGTTATCTCTAGCTGAAATGTTTATCAATCCAGCCAAAAGTGGATTCAAAATCCATATATAATGACAAAATAACACGAGATTAATAAAGTTGTGGAAATTGGCACAGCCAAAACATCAGCAAAACATATTGGCCTACACGCGATGGACAGAAGCCGAAAATGGTGGGCGGGGAGTTGCAGAAAATGTGATAAAATTTTAAGGAATTCAGAGACTTTTCTATTTTATTTTATTTTAGGCAGCTGAAGGATTGCGGATACCCGGTGTCACTGAGAGTTTCGCAAGTCAAATGAAGAAATGAAGTCAAAAAAATTGCAACTGAAAATGCAACATAACTAAAAAATTGTTGAAATTTGAGCATGAATGTACACTTCAGACCAGCTGAAAGGTTAGTGTTAGCGCACCAACGGCGCGCAAACGAAGTGCGCCAACACAAAGGTATAGCGCGCCAATGCCCATGATTATCGGCTGGCCATTGTTCTAACTCTGTTGAATGTAGTCCGTCGACATGATTGAAGACAGGCCGCGCGCTATCAGCACGGTCAGACAATGGCTGGAAGCGAGCTGCAAGAGTAAGAGCCCGCTAGTGAGGTCTATGTTAGCGAGCGATCGTTCACGCGAGAGAGCTCAAGAAAATCAGTTGGGAGTCCACGTGGCGTTAATGGGCACGAAGCTAACTGTTTGCACAGAATGTCTGCCTGTAATTCATACCTATTAAATAACATCAGGTATATGAATTTGTGTTACCGGCGAACACGTGGACCTCGATCAAGCGTATTTGCATTCCATCTAAAAATTTGTAAAAGGAAATAGATTTAAGATTTATTTTAATCATAAACATTGGTTGCAAAATGGAGTGTAATTTGTGCTTCGTCGGACACCTGCTTTCAAAGTTGACCCAGACTTGCGCGTCTCACGAAATAGCTTTTCTGGTATTAAAGAATAGGTATTTGTTTATTGGAAGTTTCATCTTACGGCCGCTTCTCATACAGATGCGCAAGTTCAAGTCATTCGATTTTATATATTCAAAAATTCTTGCAAATTGTGTTAATTTTGACCATTCAAGAGTAAATGCCCGGGATTTTACTACCGGATTATGCAGTGTATAAATATTTAATCATTGGGACAAGAACCGATGAAACGAATTTTGTAATACCCGTACCTTTTTACTAGAAATCGGTTGATTGATTTGAGAGACGAGGTGAGAATGGTAAAACGAACAGTGGACCCACATTATTTATAGCTGAAGTCCCTCCCTCCATCCCCGACATCAAGACCAACATTTCATATGTGTTAATGTATACTTCCTGTCGAACAGTATAACGGGTGTTATATTGTCAGCAAGGAAACAGCACTGTAAAGATTAATCATCTCGTTAAGTTTGGAGTAAACAAGTGGAGAATATAAACATAACAGTGCATTCTCTCTTTGACGGGGTAAAGCGATATCCCGCTTTCGTCCAACAAAATGCGCGTCTGTGTCTCATTTGAAAAGAAATGAAATGGCATTAACTTATTGTTTAGGTAGAAATCTCTGTTATTGTTTCTTTTTTGTTATTTAGCTGGAACGATGGATGTGTGGGCCATAAATACTTCTTATTTCCTCATCGGAAGTTTCGTGTGCAACCTTTAACAGTCGGGCGGTAACGAATAAAGAGCATATACAAGTATTTGTCATTCTCTGTAAGGGGCTAATTGATCTTTCGAGTTTCTGTGTATATTTTGGTTGGGCGGTTGTAACAAGACAAGCCAAGGAGACAACTAGTCTGACCGAGCACTGCATGTTGCCCCGATTATGACCTCGACTCGTCCGTGTGTCTGAATTTATACGAAGCTGTATTCATTTGAAATGTTACGATCAACCGTTTTACTGGCCGTTCTGAAAGATGAGGCGGCCTTCGCAATTTGCACACACCAACGTTTTATGAATTCTGATAATATATTCAGGCATACTTTAAGCTATCTTTGGCGAAACTTTTTGTTAATGAAGATTATTCGTAGTCCGAATGTTCACAAGACGAATGTTCACAAGACGGCCGAGTTTCCTTGGAGCGCAAACAAAAAATGATAGATAGTCAAATCTTTTATATATTTTTTTAATGACTTAGCCAGTAATTTAAACTGTAGAATAGGTGATTAGGCCAGCACGTTGGCGCGCTATCGGTGCGTAAACTCTGTTCACTAATTGGAAGATTAAGCTGATCTGAACTGTAGGTCATTACATGACGTAATAGAAAAACACTAGAACCATAAAAAGATACCAGAAATATTGGAAGATTATTAGCAATTTTTGAAATTATGCTTGATTCCAATTTTGCAAAAGGTATCAAAATAATCATCACTATTTTGAGGTGTTATTGAGGGAATATATATATATATTTGCCAATGAAATTTCAAGAATGTAGCTATGATAGGTTTAAAAATATTCAAAAAAAACAATTTTCCCAAACCATGAAGCCCTTAAATGGTTCTCTGACACTGTTTGCGGTCATTTGTTGATTATATTTGTTCAATGGGCGTTGTCAATTTCGCTATAGCGATTCGGCTGTAGCACTAGAGGCATCCCGTGTTCGCAATTAAATAAATGTCGTGTTACATGACGGAACGGGCTCATTTTTGGAAACGTTTTAACTCTTGAATCGCAATAGGTGCGGACTTCTAATGTGTTGCCTGTTACTTCCAATTCTTTCATTGCCATTGATCTCGTATCGAGAACAGTTATTGTCGAAAACTTGAAAAGTTACGAGAAACCGTTAGATTAAAATAATACAGCGTAGACAGAGGCTCGGTGGTACTAGTAAACGAAAGCAAACAAGGGAATAACTGTGTTGATGAAAGTACGCGCGTCTGTTCTTTTGACGCGTACGAATTTAGCTATTTTTCAAGCAAGCTCGGCAGGGGTAGCATTTGTTGTCAAGTGCCTAAAACGGAAGATTTGCTTTCGCTGTTTATGTGTAATATGCTGTGATGAAATACGAATGGATTCGTACAAAGAAGGTACATAACGGCTCATGACTGAATCTCGTGATTATTTCACGCAATTTGTAGATACTAGGCTGAAGTGTCTGGTACACGTATTCAATTTTGATCGAGGGAATATATATATGTGTTTATTTGTGAAATTTCAAGATTATAACATTAACTGTTTTAAAGATATAAAAAAAAACATTTTTCCCACTTCGTGTATGCTATTTGCCTCTTATCCGTAAGGTTAAACGCTTCCGATATTCGGGAAATGTAAGCAGTAGTTGATTTTATTCACCCAGTTGTATAACTCAAGATCAGTTTCAAAGAGGTATTAAGCGGTTCTCTATTAACAAGGCATGAAGACCTGTATGTAACCCGACAAGCCAATTACAGCTTCTTTTTTCGACTTTACCAACCAAGTCACCCCGTGATTGCAATTAAATGAACGTCGTTTTAGATGATAAAAGAAGCTGCGAATCCCTCTGTAAGACCGTGATGCATTATGTATATTTGTCAATTAAACGGTGGGCGTTCATTTATCAATATATCGACGCATATGTAAATTGGAGCGATATGCAAGAGGTTGGAAATATGGACGACGTCTGGCGACTAAAAAGCAACCATATGACTACAGGAAATCAGTCGTCGACATGTAAAAAACAGACCCGAAGACACAACATGAATTTACATTTTGAGGATACATTTTGGGAACCGCTATGAAAAGCCCGTACCATTGTACGAAAATGGCTAGTTTTTATTGTTTTCCTCTCGAAAGAAATTAACGTTCACGTAATTTTTGGTTCAACGGCCTGATTTAGAATTTGGTGCTAAAAGCGTTCGATCAATGTGTATAAAAAAATGTCAGAACGCTTGGTTAAAAGAGTTTCAATGAGAACGTAAGCGGGATATATTCTAAATATATGGATCAACATTAAAGTGAATTTTAAATTGTTAAAGCTTAATGTGTTTGACGAGATATTTCTGGTGGCATCTTTGAATCATTCTGCTCATCAGATATGATATTCACTAGAATTTTTTTTCTACAAATACGTTTCGATAAAGCAAATGAAGTATTATTGGAAAAATTATCTTGATAGCTGTTAGAGTTCGTACACCACAGGTCTGGTGGTAAATGACGAAGGTTAGTAACCAGAACAATTATGTCCCATGTCAGAGTATCCGTCTGGCCTAAATGAGAACTGTTGAAATGCAGAATTCTCTTTGAAGAGATTGATGGGTCGATGGAAATAACGTCGATATCAGCACTAGTTCAGTCACACAGCGACGATCTCTTTACGAACCAGCCCACATTTCCTTTCTCCATGAATCCACCGAATTCTCGGGTCTGAATGTTAGGTGACGACGAATGCTTTTCTGTAGAGTCATATGGTTGCTTTCAGTCGCCAGACGTCGTCAATTTTTCCCACCTCTTGCATATGGCTCCATTTTATTACCAGTATATGGTAGGCTTCTGCTGGTGGATTGTTAGTCCCCTGGGCTCGCCCTCTGTACATGTCTCTCGGCAAATATATGCAAGTTTATTGTTTTGGTGGGAAATTTAAGCTGTGCAACATCGGGTATTACAGGTTAGTTTTCCTGGGTATTCTTGCATTCACCAGTTCTACCCCATGTTGAGGCGTTTACTCCATCAGACGTCCACGATGCTCATCCATTAACCCTACCTGGCCTGGGGGGCCATTCCCCTACCAAACTTTCTGCACTATCTCCGGAACGGCAAAAAATGGAGAGCTGAAACTCCCTGACTTCATAGTTATCTTATTGAGGTCATTTTGAGCCTATTTGCATAACCCCCCGAGCAGAGGATCATGGGAAAATTCAAGATGGCGGCCACGTGGGGCACCAGAAAAGTGATGTTTTTGTCATATTTCTTCAAAATTTCTGCTTTTCCGCGATGAAAAGTGCGCAAAAACTATTTTATTTCATATCACATTCATATTTGTTAATTTTCCATGCAGTTTTTGTTGAGAAATTGCAAAAATAAAAAATTCGGAAAATCTGACCGAAAAAGCGACCAAAAAATGTCGTTTTTGAAAATGACGTCACTGTGACGTCATCAAAGCGGCCATCTTGGATTTTTTTTTTGTAGAGCTTAACCCAAGGGTATAGTGTAATAAGTTTCAGCCCCCTAGTTCAAGGGGTAAGAAAAATAATTAGGAGGGGGGGGGGAGTCCATTTCGGCTCCCCCCTGGCCTGGACAGGTCCCAAAAAGCCCAGGCCAGATAGGGTTAAAATGACATGAGTTGTTGAGCTGATCTGTCATCACAGCTCCCGAGCTAGGGTATCTAATTCCGCTTAAGCCGGTGCTAGGGACCATGTGGTTACTTCATTGTCTCCACATGAAGAGCTGCAATAAAAGCGCGGTTGAGATACCTAATTATCTGGTCTGAAATTTAGGTGTCAACGAATGCTTTCCTGTAGAGTAGAATATTTGCCTTTTAGTCGCCAGACGTCAATTTTTTCCACCTCTTGCATATCGCTCCAATCTAACTTGTGTTGATCTATGACTGATTTAATATCTGCTTGGCTTGTGGTGATGGTATCGCCAGTATTATGAATATGGGCACTGAAATTATTTATTTTCGGATCTGAAGCTAATAGTCGGATACAATTCTGACTAGTACATACATACTGATCGATCTCTTGTAGAAGAAATGATTCGCACTAATCCTGGAAGGTGAATTTCAGGCAATTCAAATGCGGAGTTAAATATAGCATAGCAGTACTGGGCATGGACGATTAATGCACCCAATTTGGTAATTTGGTTAGTGTTCGTTTAGCTCGATTTTTGGGAAGAACTTTTCAGCAAGGCCTTATAAGGTGGGTACATTTGGATGTTGCACATATAACATATAGCTGGTCGAGGAGATTGTTTTCTTATTGTGATACAAACGTCAGATCAGTCATTTAGTAACCAACCCTGTCCATAAAACCTCATTAATTCGGTCATTATTATCCAACAGTGTCCGTGGTCCAATACCTCATTCATTGGGTTATTTTCCGTTCATAATCGAATCCCTCTTTAACTGATATCACCACATCTCGAAAATATCATATCTACGCTATCGCCCTATTGCCATATAACAAGGAAGCATTTTGACGTACGTCCCGATGCTGAGTTAAAAGACCACATCGACATCGTGCTTCACGTTATCAATACAAATATCTTCAAAACTATCGCACTATCAGCTCATGGGTGTAAACAGGATTTTTTCGAATTTCGATGTTTTTATTTGTAGGCTTGATTTTACACAATGCAGCATATACGAGAAGAGAAATGCTCAGCTTAACAGCTTCCTATTGACGGCGAATTTGAGACCTACTCAAAACGCTTGCTATTACAACCCATATCTACGCAGTCACGCTGAAATTACTTCATCATTCTATTAAATATTAAATCTCTATGGTTTCTTTTAGTTGCATTCAGAAGTTGGGAAGAAGATAAATAAATAAATTGCTTATGGATAACAACACCTAGTTTAGTCTGGACGACGCTTCGATACCGGTATTAGTATCGTTTCCTAGTCAATTGACTATAGGTCTAAATATGGTTTGCCGTTAGGGCTATCTGTAGTTTCCTTCAAATTCAGTGAAGGTGGATGGATTATATATCCTTCACCGTGCCATTTATATAGCGATCATCTACATCGAGAAGATCGTCTATATATCGTTTGGTGAATGAGAAGAAACGGGCTTTGAATTGATCGGGTTTTGAAAGCGCTTGCATATAGTCATATTCATAAGACAACAGATATAGGTCAGTCAAACGGGGTGCACAACCCATCAGTAGTACCCATTGGAATACTTATATGCTGTTGATATATTATTTTGCCAAATTTCACATATATATTCTTAGTGAGAAATTCAAGCAACTCTATAAATAAACAAACATCCCACGAATGATATCCCTTGTATGTAGTAGAGATAAATAATGCTTTCTGGTTTCTGACATCAATATATCGGCGATCAGTTCTACGTACACATTCGCCTCCTCCTCTTTCTACTCCTTGCCCGATTTTTCTTATTTACTTCTTTAGCTTCCAAACAATTTGTCCTTTTTATCTCAAATTTGACCAGGATAACTATGAGGTCAAGCGGATGTCGCATCCCAGAATTGGAGTCAGTTGTTCAAAATTCACTTTCACATAAAAACCAGGAAATCGTGATAATTCAGTTGTTTTTGTGGCTGCATCAGTTAGTGAAGAAATGCCAGGTACTGAAATTATCAGAGGTAAAATAGATCAAAGGTTGATCTGACGGTGGAACCCCAAGCAAGGAACTAATGAAAGCATTGCACTATTACTCTGGTCCAATGATATAGATTGTTATTAAACTTCAGGAATGTCTAACGCTGATGGCAAAATAGAAAACTATCGATATAGAAAATTCAAAGATCATCGATATCGAAAATTCAAAGACCAGCACCACTGATAAAATCAGTAAACCACTGAAAATCACATTTTTGGGAGTGCATGCATTAGTGGATGTGTCGATACCATGATTGATGCCATAAGGTCATTGGAAAAGGCCACTTATCACCATCAAATCACTCTAACAAGTAAGGCTCAATATTTTGCTTCAATGACGTAGTCTATAGCGCCAACCACGCTCTTGTTTAATATGCAGTAGTCTATAAGAGATGAGAATTATTGACAATCGATCGGTATTGTTGGAATGCCGTTGCAATGCGTGTTATGCCAATAAGAGAGAAGTACACATGGTAGCCATAACCATTCCGGAAACCTCCAGATTAAGCAAGGGTAAAGTTTGATCGGATCTATCTGAAAAGCATCAGCAAGTCCAACTTCCTTCTTTGTGTGACGGGTTTTGGAGATTGTGTAACTGATAAATATTTTATACTAGGATATTTCATTATTTCTAGTATTAAATTTCACTGATTGGCTTAAATCGGCTTTTCCTAGACACACGTTTGCCTTTTGATATACACGCCGCCGGGTCGATACTTGGTGTAGGAACGCATTGTTGAGGCTTTTGCTGAGGCTTTTGTGCAGCTGAAAAGGGTCACGTCTAGACGCATTGTTGAGCTCAGACAGGCTATTGTTGAGGCTTTTGTTGAGGCTTTTGTGCAGCTGAAAAGGGTCACGTCTAGACGCATTGTTGAGCTCAGACAGGCTATTGTAGGCTTTGTCTTGTGCGTTCTTACGCCAAGTATAAACCCGCCGCCGTGAACGAGAGCCGATATATTTCCCTTTTCGTCCAAATTTCCCTTACGAATATGAACGAAAACAGATTAAAATCGCTGGGAATTTCGGCAACCCATATATTCTATATTCATCATTATCTGATATGTATGTTAATGAATGTTTTGTGCATG
Source organism: Hanleya hanleyi (assembly GCA_036873755.1). Lineage (NCBI taxonomy): Eukaryota > Metazoa > Mollusca > Polyplacophora > Lepidopleurida > Hanleyidae > Hanleya > Hanleya hanleyi. The sequence goes on along the minus strand of JAVTVY010038348.1, from coordinate 100,403 downwards.
CAACGTTTACAAACCCGTTTTCAAATGTTTGTATTGTGCTGTTTTAGTCAGGATAATATTTGCCATGGATATCACCCCTCTAAACCTGTTGAATACAAACGTCATATCGGTCGTCTACAAATAAAGATCTGGGAGTCGTTGCGCGTACATTGCCTAAGTTAGGAAGATCTAAGGGAGATAGGAAAGACTTAAGATAAGATAAACATTAATAAATGCCTAAAAATGCGTTCCACAATGTAACCTTATCTCTTGCCTGTTCTCAAACGTCCACATTTAGGGTAACCTAAGTCTATCTCCAGCGGAAGAAAAACCAACTTTGTATGAAATTCTCTGCGATGTGTATGTGAGGCACTTAAAAAAACACTGATTGACATAGTTCAAATTCGGAATCGGTCTGTGATACCTGCACTTGATTATGGAGAGGAAAATTAAAACGCTTGACCTTTTTCCGGAATCTTTTGTAAAGTTACAAGAATAGGGTAATTTTTCAAAAATCAAACTGGGATTGGCAGGATAAAACAAAAAGGTACCACTAACTGGACCATGGAATTATATTTTATTAATCTGTCTGGTAGTCGAATATCTTATTCACATTTCTTAACAAGATCTTTCGTACCATCAAAGTATAGACAGGATTTCCATGTAGAAAAGATATATATGTACAGATTGGTGAGTGAATATATACATAGAAATCCATTGAAAAGATTGACGACCAAACAAACAATATAGTCAAATGAATACAACATGAAACTATACCCGCATGGAAATAGAAGCATGATGCACAAATACAAGATAGAAGGCTCTGCCATTTCTTGCTGAAAATTTTTGTGGCCCTTTTATAGTTAAAAAAATCGAAAGAGGACCGGGTATATTTTTGGAAGGTATTGATAAGTGTGTAGGAAAAATGACTTTATGCGAAATTTATGTGATTAATCTATCTAACATACAATATGCATTGTAATAACCAATATATTCTAGTTTGCTGGAACAATGGTTATGAAGGGTGAGTGAGTGAGTATGATTTAACGTCACTTTCAACAATCTTGGTCATATCACGACATTACCTCTCACAATCGCGAGTCGCACGGTTCTATGCTATGAAATCAAATCACACATATATACACGTTCATGAACTCCGTATTTAGAATTTCATTTTGATTTTTTTTAATTGAATTTCACAACTTCGTGTTTAAAATAAATTCATTTAAAATGAATGAACTGCGCAATAAAAAAAGGATACTGATGGTTGACAGTTGCTCAATACTCAAACTAAAGATATAAGCGATTAGTCAGGAAATAAATATATCTAGGCTGTAATGAACGCGGCTTTTCAATAACGCTACATACAGTGCCCGTAACAAATTTCAAAGGCGGATTGATTTTATCAATAAGCTGAATTTGAACTAGTTGAAAATTATTAACCTTTTCCAAAATCTAATGGCTGTGGTCAAAATGTGAACCGTAAGCTGGGGATCATACTTGCACATACCATACAGTTGTCAAGTATACAAGTGGTCAAAAATGTAAAAAAGAATCGAAGCCTAAATATAAAAAGTTGACCAAATAAATGCATGAAATAAGAGTTTTTTTTAGTCGTGCATCATTGCGACACAGTCAAATTATCTAGCATGAAAACTGCATGTAAGCAAAAGCAAGTTGCTTTGCTTCTGATGTAAGTAATATAATCATGAGAAAATTAATGTTGTCATTGAATACTGGAGCAATATGCATCGTCTTAAATACTGTACAATCGCCTTTTAGTTGTAGGTTCGCTTTCGTAGTTGTATTTGATCTAACGAAAGCGGCGTTTGATTGAATAATAACCGTGTATTGAATAGAAAAGTTCCATAGAAATTCGATATTTCGCAATAATAATGCCGCCATGTCTATAGAACTAGGCATGGTCGCGGGTAGAACTAGATTTGAGCAATAATTTAGGATAATCTTAAGCTGGGATCGTTCTGTGAAACGGGAAAACTCAGCTAGGAACATGTTAGGCACGAGTTTAGGACGAACTTAGCCTTAAGATCGTGTTGTACAACGGTCCCCTGCCTCCATCGCCTGGCAATATTAGCACAAATATCTCCGGCAGGTTTAAAATCTTACTGTAAAATAAACAAGCTACACTGTCAGAAGGACTGGTTAAAGACGTGATGTACTCAAACTAGTTGACTCAAATATTGTATGGCAGAAGCGGCAAACAAGTAAAAGCTACCACCTAAGCATCAGAACACCAAGACATCAAGACGAATACTTCTAACTGACTACATCAGTTATAATTGCATCAGGAAACTCCCAAATAATATAATATTACTAGGTGCTAGTTATAGAATTGATATACCATCCGCGAATGCCTTGGCTTACTCATTTTACTGTATTTATTTACTCAGGATGGAAATAGACATTTCGCTCTTGACCACTCATACCGATTATTCACACATTATGCGACACACAAAACGCATACAGCAAACACCATATGAAGCAAGATTTATAGCTGGTTCCAGAAGTCGCGCTACCAAACTTTTATCTTCCCTGCTGACAAGAGCCAATCACTGTTGTGCAATTAACAATTCCGGTGATGGACACTTAACAACTCTAAATTTCTCACTACAAGATATAACGGAACTATTTCTTCATAGGTGACAGTGTGGAAAGTTACCCAAAGAGGTATAAGAATATAAGCATGACCTGACCTGCTTAGTAAGTGGAGACTGGCACGCTAGTTGAGAAACCGGTGATAAATTCATAATTTTTTTTGAAAATATCACTTAACTTGAGTGGAGATAACGAGGATTTGTTAAGCCATATATTTTTTATCACGGAACTATTTTTTCTTAGGTGACCGTTTGGAAAATTTACCCTAGGACGTATTAGCATATAGGCATGACCTGGCTCGTGATTGGTTAATAATCTGAGACGGGTCTGCTAGTTGGAAAACAGGTGTTAAATTCGTAATTTTATATTTGACAATGTCATAAAACTCGTGTCACTATTTTCAACGTTCTGTTGATATTTCTTTCAATCATTTTTCGGAGAGCATTCTGTGTGGAGCTTATTTATAGATGGCCGCGCCCATGAAAATTCGTTTTTCTCCAATATCTGCTGGTCAGCAATATAGTTCCTTACCATGCCGGCGATAACAAATAGTCGGGGTTTAATTATGGTATGGATTTACTGCTGGCATAAATTCAGCAAATTCGTCATTTAAACAGTCTGGAGATAAGGGGGGTATTTAGTTTAAGTTGAACCCCGACGAACTTGATGAGAACGCGCATTTACCTTGCAGGAGTTTTCGCGACTCTCATTACTACAGTTCGCGTAGAGACCGTCTTATTAGTTAATTCCTATGACAATGTCAGACGCCAAGAAAACAGAGCACCGATACATTAATACCAGACGTCATAAAGCTTTCTACGGTTCCATTCTGCATGTATAAGGGCTATTATCCGTGAGATATGGGATCAAGTTTCATTAATATCTTGAACATATGTTTGTATAAATGGACAGAGAACGGTCAGGAAATGATGAAAGGCACGCGCATTGGTCACCATCTTTTCCGAATGAAAGTCAAATGTTTGTAAAATGTAGTACTTTAAACGAGCCAATATGCAAACTATATCGGAGAACTAGTCAGATGCACAAAAAAATCGAGTGAGATTTCCGGCTGGGACTATTATCCAAAAAGCAATGAACATTTCAGGAAAAACGTTGATAGTCTGACCAGAACAAAACTTGGCAAACTTATAGAAAACAGTGGAGAAACCCTAACTAAATCAGAAAAATCATTTTTAACTACATTTGAATCTAAAACCAGCCAACTTTACGGCTTACCAAAAGTTCATAAATCAAAGGAAATCATAAATGCGGTTCAATCACAGAAATCAGAATATGTGCGCGACAATCAAATCCAGAAGATTTATGCTTTCGACCTATAGTAGCAGGCCCGATATGCCCAGTAGGTTAAGCGAGCTAATTGATAAGTTGCTAAAACCATATATTAAATTTGTTCCATCCTACGTCAGAGATGATATAGATTTCCTAAACTATGTACCTTCCAATATTAGAGAAGAAGAGGTATTTTGTACTCTGGATGTTACAAACCTGTATGGTAGTATTTCCCATGAGTTAGGATATAGAGCCATACAGTACTGGCTTGATACTTGCCCCAATCAAAACGAACATCGCTTTCAAAAAGAATTCGTTTTGTCAGGGATTAAAATTATATTGGAAAACAATTCATTTGAATTTGGCAATCAAAATTATCGACAAATTTTAGGCACGGTGATGGGTACAAAATTTGCCCCCACCTACGCGACTTTGGTATTGGGCTATCTGGAAACACAGTTATACAGTGAAATTGAGCGGAAATACGGAGCGGATGTCAGAGAAGAAATTGAAACGTCCTTCAAAAGACTTTTAGATGACTGTTTTCTAATATTCAAAAGCAAATATGGCACCATCATGGAGTTCCATAATCTCCTGAACAGTTTGGACCCTAATATTCAATTTACTTTAGAAACAAATAAAGATGAAATTTCTTTTCTAGACATTCTGCTTAAAAGAGAAAATGATCAAATTGTTACTGATATTTTTTATAAACCAACGGACACGAAACAATATCTGTCATACAAATCATGTCACCCGCGGCATGTTAAGAACCAATAGCTGTTCAATCTCGCTAGAAGAATTTGCACAATAGTAGCAAAACCAGACTTGCGTATTAAACGGTTGGGCGAGTTGAAACAGTTTCTACTTGAAAGAGATTATCCCGACGGAGTCATTGAGAATGGATTTTCTAAAGCCCTCTCAATAGATATCGAAACGTTAAGAAATCCAAGAAAGAATCAATCAACAACAAAAGTGCTGACTTTCATTAATACGCACAATCCTAATAACGACAACTTTTTTCCGATTGTTATAAATAACTTAACCATTCTTGGGTCAAACGACCGACTGAAGAAAGCCTTTAATGGAGTTAAATTCATAAATGCAAAACGACAAGGCCCCAACTTAAAGAAATTGCTTAAAAAAGCTAAGCATGAGCTAAGTCCCGATCAAGTCTATACAACATCAAAATGCGGAGACGTACGATGTAAATGTTGTCTAAATTTCACTATTGGCAGTTCATATCTCTTTCGGAAAACTAACAAATTTAAACACTTCAAAATTAAACATAATATGAACTGTAATTCTACAAATCTTCTATATGTTCTGACTTGTAATGGATGTGGCGTTCCATATATAGGCCAAACAGGGGACCGTCTGAAATCACGAACTCGCGTTCACCGACAACAAATAGAAACACATAGATTACGTCATCTCAAAGTGAGTAAACATGTTGCAGATTGTGCTAGCCATCTTGAGATTAAATTTTCCATTTTTCCTTTTTTTTTAAATTTAACACGGACAATGCAAGCCTTCGGTTGGAAAAAGAAAAATAAGTGGAATCCCTCAACTGTTGATACCGAAAATATATCACTTGATTATTTGATCGATTCAGAGTCACTAAAGCAGTATTTCAGTATCCGCAGACTGGTTCCAGAAAATGGGTTTTTTGCGCATGTCTTCAGGTGCATGAAGACCAAGAACTGTAAAGTACGCATGTCTGGGTACATCGAAACGCGGACACCAACCAGCAGGCGTCTCTCTATAATCATTGTTTTGTATTTGACTATACATGTTCTTTTATTATGCAACAATAATAGTAAACATGCTGCACTATATAAGTTGTATCTAATAGCATATTAACTTCGTCATTTGACAAATTCTAAAAGAGCGAAACCGGTTATGACAATATAATATCCAGTTTTATACTTATATATCTACCCACGTGTAGTGTCCTTATTTCAAATATGCGAATGTTTCTGTTGTTAGATCGATATGTCTTTTCCGATATATGTCTATTCATACATATCAGACGTTTATTTTTGGAGAACTTCAAATTTTTCCATTCAAGTAATATCTTTGCTGAGTAGAACAACGCTTCAGCAAAATGTCGGTCCCTCAATTTTTTTTTTTTTTTAAATTTAGCTTGGATCGTTTTCTGCAGAATTCTATACTTTTGCAATTTAACACAACTGGATAAAATACGGGAGTCGCTTTAATCATTAATATATCAGCAACGAGAGCAGTATTTAGAAGAACCGATACTTGTTACCTAAATGTAGTTCAAAACAACCATGCCAAGTTTCGAATCCCAATAAATAACTTTCAAGAAATTAACAGTTTTCTTCATAAACCTAGAGAAACCAAGTTATGAAATTGAAGTGATCAACAGATTAGGGCATAGTTACTGCCATCGAAGCGTCTCACACTGAATTTGCGGCACAAAGTGGTCTACGTTCAACCAAACGAAATTTTTTCCAAGCATAATTAGACGACGAACACTAAAATTTCACCAAGGTAAACATTTATTCACTAAAATGATCCCACACAGAGAAAGAATCGATATAGTACTAAAGGAATGTTCAATATTTTTTCGTATTTTTTTCAAAATTTCCCACAGTAACCGTTGAACACACCTATAAAAAAATATTTCTATTATATTGCACTACTCAATTGAATATTCACAAAGATTACAACGAAAGGTTGAAAAATGTTGTATTCTACCTTTTGTTGAAATGTGCCTCCGTCTCTATTGGCAACGAAACACTATCAGTGGGCGAGTGTATGAGGTCTCTCAAATGGGGGTGATTCGGTCATCTGAGACAGGCTGTGTGAACCTTACGTGGATACGAGTCCATTTGCGTCGCTTTGTTAATCAACTTTACGATAGAAACAACAGGTAAACTTGAGAAAGAAATTCCATCTTGTAATTTATTTGATTGTTTATTAGAAGAAACATATCGAATCTAAAGGAAAAACGCTTCACGGTAACGCTGCCATATTGCTCATAAATTATAATCGAGTGATTTACATGCTAATTTCAATAATCCTAGACATTGTCTCTGACTATGAAAAAAAAACGAATTAGCACAATCCAATTTTGAAGATTGAACCAACGAAGATAGTAACCTTGCGAAGAATTGCAAAAAACATCATCGAATCACGATCGATAATTTAAACCGGGCTTTAAACTAACTTACATTGCGGTGACACGCGCAAGTGTTTTCGAGCAGCATTGGTTTTATCGAGTACTTTCCCTCATTTCTTTGTCAATCTCCTTCCTAAAATGCTTGTAAATATTTTTCTCTGGTATCAGCAGGAGAAAAGATGCAAATTTTAAATTCGCCCAGAATGGTGAGTTATTTATGTGTATGTTGAAGTTCTGTGAATATCATTTTGTCGTATACGGTGAATGGGAGATAAACCCAGAGAAGAAGTGTTACTCAGCCAGAACTCTTTGTCTCCCGATTCTCTACATTTGGTAGCATGAATAAGCGTACATTCCGTGCAGGTATCAGTCAAAACGAATAACACATATGCGAATCCACAATACTTACTTTTTCAACACAACGCAATGCAACTGAATGTCGAGTTGCGTACACTTGACTGCAAAAACACACACTCATATAACATTCGAGAATGAAACTTTGGAGAAAATGCTTTAGCAAGGCACACAAGGACGATTAAATATCACTGTCATCGGTCACCTTTGGTATGTTTCTTTTAACACAGGTTTTCTTAACGTGTTCAAACCTTGACAAGTGGTTTTCTTCAGCAATAATCTGAAGACAGAAATGTTGTTTACAACCGACATAGATATATATTTCCTGTGTACTAATTTACTGCTGGGAAGTATTCATACCTTGTCAAAAACGAGATTTAACGCGGTATGAAAGACATCACAACTTCAAACTGGTACGAAAGTTTTAAATCCAATTCTAACCAGAGCAGATATTGTAAATGAACAAATAAGTCAACAACTGTTGATCGAACGATTTCCATCTTGGTCGGCAACTACATTCACCTCCCTCCAAAAAGCAGTATTGCAAGAATACAAATCAGCACATGGATCACATTTGTTTATAGAAATATACAGTCCGTATATTTGTCTGTGGGATCATTTGACTTTTCGTCAGTTCTCCGATTTTTAATTTTGCGTTTAATCGATATATTTACTTTGGCAGGTGAAGAAATATTCGTAATAGTATGGCACAGCTGGCGATACTGAGGTGGGTTCAAATTTTATCTCGCCTAGAGATCACTACGAGCACCATGAAATTGACCCTGCGCTCAGAAAGTTAGCGCTGTCTGCAAATAGCGGAACATTTGCAATACCATAAAAAGCAAAATTAAAATATATTGTATTCTCTGGAGCAGTTCTTGTAGCGAAATGTTGTATTCGAAATGCTTCACATATTATCTTTAGCAGTATTTACGAATATGAATTCGTAGTATATCTCCTTACGTGGAAATACTGCAATGCAATAAAAATCAAATTGCAGCTGATGGAGTTTGGCACCATGAAACGGAACATAACTCAGTCAGCGAGAAAATCCTTAACTCTTTCAACCCGCGGCAAAAACATTTAAAAAACGGCATGTTTTATTGAAATGCATTTCCCTGTACTTTATCATTTGTTTCGTTGACACACAGGCAAATACTATATCAGATCAGCATCCATGTTAGATAGAAATGAAACGTAATACATACTGCCTTCTTCCTAAGTTTGAACTTGCCCGATCTTCTTCCATATAAGTACGTAGTCCAGATAGCAAATAGCTATTTTAAAGTGATTTTCTGCCAAGATTGAACATTTGTTGTCATACTGATAAATTATAAACTGATAACTAGAAGACTCTAGGTCTCTTGCGTACATTACATTCATTTCTAATTAGAAGCAGTTAAATGTACATTTAGCGCTGAACATGCATGGGGTTTTCCCGAAGGTGATTTGACTTCTGTACCGAGTACTGTTATTTATTATTGTCCAGTAAACTGTAGAACCTACTGTGGTGTTATCTTCATCAGTGTAACGTGCACAATTAAATAAGGAAATACACGTTAATTTTTATTTGGTCTCTCCATTTCGAATTGAAATAGACAGCAAACATGTATTATCCCTATTTCAATCAAACGGCGACCTACATGTGTGTATCTAACATCGCTTATGTAACAAAGCATCGCTATGTCAACACAAAGTACAGCTGCCGGAAGCCGTGAGGTCCTGTGTGCAAGCCGATGCACCAAATAAAAGCTAACTAGATTCCCCTTCCGGCTGTACCACTCCAGGAATCCCCCGTTGGCAACTGAATTAATGTCGGGTTACATGTAGGAGGAGGCTCAATAATTGAATTGTATTATTATGATCCATAACTGCAATTTAATTAAAATGTTGGATCCAATGACTTTGAACCGTCAGAACTTTTTATCCCTTTTTCAACCGCATGATGAATTGTGCCTTCGTGGCAGTTGCTCAATTAAATCTGAAATCGCTCATGTAACACGACATTAATTGAATTGTCAACGTGCAATCCACAGTACAGATGCAGCAATGTGTAAAGGCATATATGTAATCCCACATACCTATTATAATAATAATAAACTAGTATAATCCGTGGCGTGTCCTACTCCTCCTTCTACTCCGCTTTACTCACTGCACAGCGGGTCGCATACATGTAGGTGTGGCGCGGGATAGGGTGGGGCGAGAGTATGCCGGGGGTGCTGGAATACTAGTTATAATAAACAGCCAGTCCAGGGATCATGCGTTTGCATTTGAATTAATCTCTGGATGCAACAGGGAGGTGACGAGGTATATGAATTGTAGTATGGCGGTACGGACGATCATCTGAGAAAATTACTAAATGACCGACAAGAGATACTTATGTGTGAAGCATGACTACGAGCATTGATTTTGTATGGGGGCTGTTGTTGATAGCTTTGTCTAGGTGGCCACAATATTCAGCTTGAAAATGGCCAAATCTGAGGCCGGAATCCATAACTTGGACTTACACAGAGAGAACGTTCAATATCCATTTTTAACAAACAATTACGTCACATAAAAAGGCTGATAGGCGTAAATAAGTAATATCCAATAAACAAGGGTGACTGTCAGTCAGCGATTTGGGGTGCAATCAGAAATCGTGAAGTCAAATGATCAGTACCTGTATGCATAGCAAATTAGGAGGAACGGTCAGTGGGGTTATAACTGGCTGTGTAGAACGTTTTCATGTCAGAATCATGGAGAAGCACTTAGATAACATCCATGAGCTAGTAGTTAGCGATTTGAGTCGGTGGAAGAGGCGCTATAACAGGGTCTAACAATAATATAATATTATGGATTAAGAATACTGATCAGCGATACGGATTCGATATTTTTGGAACATCATGATGTCTTGCCGGCATCAATGAAAACTGTTGACCGCTTCTCTCTTGCAGGAAACAAGCCTATGTTTATGTATACTATGATTGTCTTTTTGAATTTGGTGCTAATACTGTTATATGGAATATGGAATAGGTCTTTGGATTATGGACGCGGATATTCTCTAATGGACGACGGCTGAATTATGGATGACGGACTAGACGCTTGTAATTAATAGTTCAGCTGGTATGTAGAGTCTTCGCCAACGAAACTCAATCTTCGGCGAATACAAGCATTTCTCGCGAATCTTATTGATTCTAAGAATATTTCCCCGTAAGTTCGTCAATCTACAAAGGGTTTCTTATTTTGTTGAGATTTCTATCTGCATTGGAACGCTTGTTGTTTACTAACACAATTGCCGTATCAGGAATGTGAGCAAAGTGGAGGAAACATACATTGAGCGGACATTTCTCCTCAACACGGGATAAGGGTTGTCTTTTCGAATTGAACGATTGTTAACGGACTCATTTTTATGCTGAATTTTTGCACCGAATGTCACCAATTGCCTCTAAAACGCCATGGTGTGATTGTTACAATGCCAAATAGAGGAAATATCGGTGTATTGTTCGGTTTTGTCCGAAACATGTCCTTCCATTGCTTTGGGTTCATAGAGTTAAAATCCTTTCCATAAATCAGTGTTCTCGAAAGTTAAAATTTTGAAGCCTATACGCTTGGGGTCTGGCTTTAAAAATCTGTTTTCAACTGATTCGCTCGCGAGTGACGTTACTACATCCTTTAAGCTGCCACATGATAAAATAAGGGCATATTTATCAGATGTTCTCGACGCTCATACATTAACATCAAATGAGTTCTTACTCTGAGCTGATGTAGTCATCGCAGCTCCCGAGCTAGCGTATCTAATTCCGCTTAAGCCGGTGCTAGGGGCCGTGTGGATAATTCAAAGTCTCCACATGAACATCTGCAATAAAAGCGTGGCTGAGATACTAAGGCTACGTCCGAGAATCCACCGTATTCTGGAGTCTGAATGTGAGGTGCCGAGGGAAGCATTCCTGTAGAGTCATATGGTTGCTGTTTAGTCGCCAGACGTCGTCAATTTTTCCTACCTCTTGCATATCGCTCCAATTTATTACCTGTATATGGTAGGATTCTGCTGGTGGACTGTTAGTCCCCGAGGCTCGCCCTCTGTACATGTCTCTCGACAAATATATGTAGGTTTATTATTTTGGTGGGAAGTTTAAGCCGTACGACGTCGGGCATTACAGGTTAGCGTTTTGTTGTTATTCTGGCATTTACCAGGTTTATCCTATGTTGAGACGTTTACTCCATCAGACGTCCTCGATGCGCATCCGTTAACATCAGATGAGTTTTTGCTTTGAGTTGATCTGTCATCACAGCTTCCGAGCTAGCGTAGCTAATTCCGTTTAAGCCGGTGCTAGAGACCGTGTGGATACTTCATAATCTCCACATGAACAGCTGCTGAGATATTAAGGCTACATCCGAGATCCACCGTATTCTCTGGTCTGAATGTGAGGTCATATGATTGCTGTTGAGTCGCCAATTTTCCCCACCTCTTGCATATCGCTTCAGTTTATTACCTGTATATATGGTAGGATTCTGCTGGTGGCCTGTTAGTCCCCGAGGCCCGCCCTCTGTACATGTCTCTCGACAAATATATTTAGGTTTATTGTTTTGGGTGGGAAATTTAAGCCGTACGACGTCGGGCATTACAGGTTAGTTTTTCTTGTTATTCTTGCATTTACCGTGTGGATACTTCATAATCTCCACATGAACAGCTGGCTGAGATACTAAGGCTACGTCCGAGAATCCACCGTATTCTCGGGTCCGAATTTGAGGTGTCGAGGGAAGCTTTCCTGTAGAATCATATGATTGCTGCTTAGTCGCCAGACGTCGTCAATTTTCCCCACCTCTTGCATATGGCTCCAATCAATTACTTTTTTTCTGGAATATGGAATAAATTAATTACTTTGGGAGGAACGTGCATGATTTGTCAAGAGATTGGACTTTCGTTTAATTTTTGTTTTGTATCTATTTGTATTTCGCGGGGCATATGACTGTTCCTTCTTATTCTACGATATATAATAATCCAAACAGTTCATGCGATTGTTTCTCCTGGTAATCCTGCTTCCCGTAAAGAGGTGATTCACACAGTTTTGATTCAAAGATCGTGGTTTCGAATTTCGGCCGGGTCAGTCAGTTTTCTTCTAATTTTACATTCGTTTCCAGAGTTATCCCTTCGCTGCGAAAGGATACAGTGGATTTCATGGATAGACCCTGTCGCTGTCCACAGTGCATGATGCCTGGTACACACGAACAAGTTTTCCTTGACAAGTGAGACCAAGTCTGTATTGGCCATTAGCTTTCTAGTTTGTACCATCTCCATTTCAAAGAAAATAGCCGCGAACTAGTCATTTCCCTTATCCGTCCTTCATTATACTGCCCTCAACTTGGTTCAGATCTGCAAACGTTAATAGATTTGCATATAATATAAATGACATGAGACATTTAAGTAGTTGTTATGTTTTTAAAATATATTACTGAATTCTTCGTAGATCAAAATACCCGAGTTTGATACTGTGAACGTTCATAGTTTAAAGTAACGTGAGACAAGCGTCGACAGACGGTTGCATTTGGGTTATGGGATTATTAACCCATCTTGTGTCTTACTGTGAAGCCATGTGACTCTGTCAGTATGTCGGCACCTCTTCTCACTTCCCTTACATGTGTTGTAATTCATTATTTTTATTTCACACGCAATTGAAATTGGTGCTAACTCTCATACGCAGTGGACCCAGATTCTGTTTTTATTATTTTTATTTCATACACAGTTGAAACTGGTGTTAAGTGTCATACGAAATAGGTGTTCGGATTGACGCGGAAATTCTTATATGGACGACGGCTGAATGCTGAATGTCTGACTCGTGCTAGTATCTCTATAAAAACGCCTATACCTCTATAAAAATGAAGCGGGTCTTCTCTCTCGTCGACTTTATGACAAAAGCGATGATTGCAATTTCCACATGGGAAACTATCCCTTTCTGGAAAGTAATATCCCAGTGGCACCTGCATAAAGTGTATACAAATCTCGCCTAATAGCATTTGCTAGATACTGTGTTAAATGTGACGATTTTAATCAACGTCATAAAACATTATTGCAGAAACTTATAAAACAGGGCTATACTACCAAGCGCACCCACGAAAAGTTTTTCAAGTTTGGCGATACATTTCGCAAGCTGATAGCAAAATACGGGCGTAGCTTGCAGGATCTCGTTTTTGCAGGATGCAGGTGTTTCGTTTCGTACCTTGTATCCAATTCCGCATAACCCGGGGCTAGGGGCCATATGAACCCATGTACTTAAAGATCCTCATGATACTCATATGAACAGGCACAATCAAAGCGTGACTGAGATACATCATTATCTAGATGACGAATTTACTACGAATATCATGTGGATAAGTAATACTCCACAGCGATACGGATTTGTTATTTATGGAACATCATGATGTCTTGCCGGCATCACTGAAAACTGTTCACCGCTTCTCTCTTGCAGGGGACTAGCCTACGTTAATGTATACTAAGATTATCTTTTTTGTGCAAATGCTGTTATATGGAATAGGTCGTATTGTGAATGAACTGGCACCCAGTTCATTGTATGATCACCTTCCTCCCACGGACTATAATCGCAATCCGTACAATGTGCGTAACGCAAACCTTTTTTACACCTTTCATGTGTCGAACTAAGTTATTCAGGGGATCTTTTTTTCCAGCCACGGTTCGCGATTGGAATGCCCCTCCAGCAACTGTTCAGAATTGACCGTCTCTTCCTGCTTTTAAACGCAAAATCTCAAAATCTAACCCACCGTCCTGGTACTACGTGTGCCCTCGAAAAGAGTTTTATTGTGTCGTCTCCGAAACGATTGCAGCAATCTCAAAAGACACTTATTTGACAATTTTCTATCAGACACTTCTCAATGTAATTGTGGACATCTCAACGAGAATGTGGATTACTATTTTCTACACTGTCTCATCTTCCACACTCGACGTATCTTGCTGCTAAATAATCTTGCAACTATTTACCATATCCCGAGTATTCCAAGTCCAAAAACACTATTGTTCGGCGATCTTGCCAAAGATGAGGTTACTTTCGTATGCAAAAATTTCTGAGCGATTATATTAGAAAAACTAAACGTTTCTGAGTTCAAACTACGTGTATGTCCTATCTGCTCATCTACTGTTGTTTCAGTGTCCAGACAGGTTTTACTCGTCTGGTTCTTTCCTTTTCTCACAGCACGGTGACACCCCGAGCTTCTCCCAGTGAAAACGTAAATCTTAATCTTGATCGTGGATTTGGTCACATTTGTTCAGCCTTGCCTTTCCTCTGTCATTTCTTTTATTTGTCTTATTTGTAACTTGCCTGATGTAATATCTAGTTTTTGTACGGGAAGACGCAATAATAAGTTGTCTTAATGCGCTCCCCATTTCATCTCAAAAGTGAATAAATACTATTATTGAATAAAAGCTAATCTAATGTTTTCAATTTCTTTTACTGTCATGAGATGAAATGTTTTAGCTATACCAAAACAGCAATATTCAATGTATCACGAATAAGCCAAAAACAGATAAGAGCACACTTTCAAATGTCTGTCGATGCAGTTTCAAATCATTGGTGACAGTAAGCGCTTGCAGTTGGATTCGAGTATTACCTCGTAAAGTGTGTAGAGTTATAAAAGAAGTGCTCAACTTTACCAGGGAATATTACAATCCATGTAATCAATTTCCACGCACTAAGAAACTTACACGAAAGACTTCTCTGAATACTACATTATTAAGATTTATTTTATACATGAGCAGTGTGACTAACGTCACAGGACCTACGAAGTAGAGTAGGCATTAGGACTCGATCGCATTTTCATCGAGATATGATGTGACCCTCCCCTACGGTACGTTTCATCATAATATGGTACATGTACAGCCTTCCATAACAGCCATAGGTTCTCTTTATAATATGCCTTTTGTGAGATTGAGCAAGATTATATTCTGGGTATCTATATATTTACATCGATGTGTTCGTGCCACAAAAAATGAAAGTATATTGGTGAATGTTCTGGTCATTTAGTGATCCGGCCCTGGTACATCAAGCAGTTGAATAGACTCGGAGTTAAACACATTAATACTGGGCTTCACCAGCCTCCGTCTATAAATAATTCGCTCAGCTGTATTGAGGTCGCTGTCCTCAGATCTGGCGGTTGAATCCAACAGCGAGAGAGCACCAGGCATGCCAGGGCTGACAGTTCCCAAATTCCATGGTGTCATGTTTCCCTCGCTTAAATGATCGGACTTTTCTCCGTATGATCTATAACAATATAGTGAAGTGTTAATTATAAATCTAATTTTAATCAGAATTATTTCAGATCAGAACTTGCTGGTAACAATGCCCTAATGCACGTTTATGCCAAAAATCAAGGTTCTAATGTTAACGGTTCTCCTTATTTTGCCGACGAAAGGATTCGGATGGACTGACTCACTCACTCACTCACTCACTCATTACCGGACAATTTGCGATCTGTAGCCTACTTCGTAGGAATATGACGTTCACCGCATCAACCATACGTGATAACTGTGATTACAAACAAGAGTATTAGGAATGCTCAATGTGCGTTCATTCAAATAACATGCATGGATTAGCGGTCAAGGTCAAAGAGAGAGAATGCGTTGAAATGGAGTCAAGAATTTATGATACTGGTTCTGGATATTTTATGCTATTAGTAGCTGAAACGGACAAAGTTGAAAACATCTACATAGCTTATAACACAATGTGCAAAAATCTCGATCGTCGTATTATTGGGGATATTAATATTGAAGATGTTCTGTCATTTATCTGTAGAAAATTCTCAGATGGAAAATTGAATTAAAGTCTATATTTCTTTCGAGGCCATGACGATGGATTCCAAATTTAAAAAACATGCGTCAGATCCGACATTCAATATTGAGATGTCGTTCATAACAGAATTTCTTCGTCAAAATTTTGAACCAATGTGTGGATGTACCTTTCGTCATCTCGTCACTTAATTTATTATCCATCTAAACTACATGGAACTCAAACATAGCTTCGTAAAGATATCCACTATTCCAACTCGCTTCACACAGCTTATTTTACTGGACAACCTGGCAGATTACTTATATCATGTTTCTGTAACTTTCTATGATTATGTCAATAGCATCGTTACCTCTATGTCCAGGACTGTGGGTTCTTATCCCATGAGTTATTGTGCTGAAACTCACCACACTATACCCCCCTTGGGTCAAGCTATACCAGAAAATGTAAAAAGAAATTCAAGATGACCGCTTTGATGACGTTACAGTGGCGTCATTTTCGGTCAGATTTTTCGTATTTTTTTTTCATTTGTGTGTTATCTTTGCAAAAACGGCATGATCAATTATTAAATAATAGTCTGATGTGAAATAAGATCCATTCTACCCACTTTTCATCGAAGAAAAGCAGGAATTTCGAAGAAAATTGACAAAATTATCACTTTTTACCCGACATGGCCGCTATCTTGAATTTGCAGAGTGTTATACAAATAGACCTAAAATGACCCTAATATGATAAACTAAAAAGTCGCGGAGAGTCGGCTTTCATTTTTTGTTTTTCCTGAGATAGCAGAGAAAGTTTGGTAGGGGGCATAATTCCCCTAGGCCTGGTAGAGTTAAAATGGATATTCGTAAAGAGATATTTTACATCAAAACTCACCAATGTGCCTTCTCGATTGTTGAAAGTTTGCATCTCTGATTTTACTAACATCTCTTCGTATTCTTAACAAACGACAATGAAGAAGCGAGCGCAGTGTGGTAGATATTTCACCAGGTTGTATGCCAGACCGTCGGTGATTCGATTCATTGAACAAAGACGTTTTACCTATGCCATGCCAAATCTTTCTTATTAATATCCCTAAGTGTCTGAAATTTACTATATTGTATTTAGTATATATGCCAGAGTTATATAAAACCAGAATTTGGTAATTCACTTATGAGATCATCCAACCATTATCATATATAGTTCAGCAATTTGCATAGTGTCTATTATCATTAAAGGTGGTTTTTGCATCTCAGTTGTATGATGTGACATGGAGGTAATATTCAGCTGTCAATTGAGCAAAACAGGAACCATCTGAAAGACGGGTGTATATGTAATTAAAGATTTATATCCACTTTAACTATTTAACTGTTAAACTTTATTTCCGACTACTCTGCACTATTGGCAGAGTAACGCCTTATCCGCATTTGTATTTTTCTCATTTCATTTCAACCGATGACCACAAATATGGGTCATATCAGAATTACTGAAAGAAATAAGATGCTCTCTCCCACAAAGACGATATGGATATAATTTCATTTTTAAGATTATTGAATCAGTGTGTCTTAACATTAACCAATATTCAGAATTGGCCAGTATGAGTTAAAGTAAAAGTGTTCTTGTATCTCAACTCTATGATATCACATGGTCTGTATTCAATTTATGGAAGTGTGCATGGTGCCTGGAAATATTCAGTCCAGTTTCACAATTCAAGTGTACCACGTCAGAAGATTAATAGCAGGTAGGATTGAGTGAACATTGCTGTTGAAGACAATCAGTTGATTGCCTAAAGCACCTTCCCAGACTGATCACGTGGGTAATGCATTGGCAAGAGCTGTGCTAATCACAGAAGAACATCGCGATACGATATAAATCATTCACATGTGACAGATCAATAGCTTTATTACAGAGTGGCATATCTGCTGGAGTTACCCATTTATAGTAGTTGGAAATTCCCTTTAAACAAAAGTAATAGCCGAAAAGCAACCGCTTCTATAATATTCATTCAAAAACGCGAACATCAGTATCTCTCTACAACACATCATACCGGAAACTTCTGTCCTGGTTTATTTTGAACATATTTCTACTATACTTCGTGCAAAAGATCCGGGATTACACATCTAAGGCCAGTTGTACGGATCATGCTTAATATGCGGCATTTCGCAGAATTCAAATACAAATCTAGCGTCTACCGTGGTTTTAGCGCGGCCTGAGCCTGTTCATCACAGCTTATCAGACTTGACCACCCCCCTCCTCGCCAGCGTAACCGCCTTTCGCTGATTTCAAGAAGAAAAACTTCCCACTAGATGCATAATTCACATCATTCATACTTTTCAGGAAATAATCGAGTTATTCGCTCAAAAATTCACGCACCCAATATTGAGCACCCAATCAGCTACGTTTTGATACGTATAAGTCTAACTGGTTACAGCCCAGCGCAGTCAGCGAATGGTAGATCATATTTGAGGACAGAAGGTTAGTATTGACACTTGAAGAATGGAGTCTGTTTACATCATCAAGAATCAGTTCAGCATCATTATTAATCAAATTAAAAACCATGTTGTGGTCAAACGACTTGCACTTTGCAGACTGTCATCAGATGCTAATCATAATGATGAATATACTTGTCACAATCGGGGATGAATGCACCAAGGTTTCCGATTTAATAGTTTTTGGAATATAAAATATTTCGTGCATTAATAATCAGAGATAAATTGAATATGACAGGGACAAGATGTCATTCAATGAAGGAATCGTTTTATTATTCGGGGCATTTATCTAAACCTCGTGAATGCTTAATTATCAAAATCCAATGTTTCACATCAAAGCTCTTGGGCCCGGTTTTTCCTGATCTGTGATCCAATTTCCCTCTTATACAGATAATGGGATCCAATTCAGCTTAAAATAACCTTTTAGAAATTAGAAATTTATTTGTATCGTGTCGTCCAAATGGATTAACAATGCGGTGAATATTTACTTGGTGAGTGTGCATCATTTTTAATAGGATCAATGATGGTTCCGTAATTTATCGACGAAGCTCAAGCAGAAAGACAAGCTGAAAAATCAACATGAAACTGTTGCAAAAGAAAAAAACTGCACCACTTTGGAACTCTATATCCAGCCTGGATGACACCACCCGTTCCATAGCCATAGAAAGTCATGATATAGATGGAGTGAACAATTTCACCAAAACCCGATCCCGTTCCCAGACTACTGGGACTCGGTGCATTATTTATATGTTTTTTAGATTTATATTGAATAATCGAGGAAGCTGCTGCTGGGCGCGGGGTCCGAGGCCGAGGCTTTGTACATTATCTATAAGTATATTGGTCGATATTGTGTAAAGCTGAATGGTACTGCAGGCCACTGGTACTGAGGTCGGAACTTGTTAGAAATATATTGATATATATTGTGTAATCCTGGATTCCACTGGCTGTCGCCGGCTCCGAAAGGGGGAGTGGGGTGGTGGGCTGTACATAAGCTATAAGTATGCTGATTTATATTTTGTAATCCAGGATTTTACTGGTGGCCACTGGACCCGAGGTTGGGGCACGGAACATTATCAGCACGTATATCAATTTATATTGTGTATCCTGGATGGTTACTGGTGACCACTGGTCCCGAGATCGGAACTCTTTACATTATCTTTTTATCTATTGATTTAGGTAAACAAAAGAAGTTTGCTGGCGTGGAGCAGTAATATAAGAAAAAGAACGAAAGAACCTTCTCAACTTTCTACATCATTATATTCCGACTGCAGTTTCGAACGTAATGTTCTTCTCAAAGAATACTGTTTTCAAATGACAGACTGGTATATATACAAATACAGGGCACAACAGTCGCTAGACGACGCGCCTGGCTTAAACAAGCAGTGACTTGATAACATGCTGACATTAATAGAAACAGTTGGGCACAATAAGAGAGATTAAAAGGGATAATTCAAATAAGTACAATACATGCAATAAACAATAACCAAAATCAAACATAATTGGTATGAGAAGCAGAGGTGGGTATTTTCAGAATGTGACATGCTTCAACAGTTTGATAAATACGTACTTGGATTGCATGAAATCTTCTAATTTCACAAAGTTGTTAAACAAACAAAATAACAAATATATTCAAGGTCTATATGATCCGTTCAATTCGGAAACAAACTTTTCTATGAACATCGCTTTTTTAGCATCCAATAAGGCTTGATTCTCATTTATTACTTTGTAAAAAGGGAAAACTTTAAATGAAGGGTACAAATATATGGCACACTGTCTGGTGTATCGGCTGACAGGGAGATTACAATGGTTTTCATTATTAATCTGTTGCCTGTGAACAGTTAATCTACATCTTAACTCTGTGGTTTGACCGATATACTGTTCTCCTCAGCCCTGACAAATCAGTGTGTATACAACATATTTATTGTCACATGACATGTTGAATTTAACCCCAAACACAGAATTTGTGTCATTGAATTTAATGCTAGGTCCTTCTAGTATATGGATGCATGCTTCAGAAATTAATCGAGTCACAGAAGAGATCCAATGTTATCCAACAGAAGCTATTGAATGAAGTATCAGACTTGACAGTCGCATTCAAGTCTTTCACAGAAGTGACATTACCTGATCGCACCAGCAGTCAATTACAAGCGTCTAGTCCTTCATTCATAATTCAGCCGCCGTCCATTAAAGAATATCCGCGTCCATAATCCAAAGACCTATCCCATATTCCATATAACAGTATTAGCACCAAATTCAAAAAGACAATCATAGGATACATAAACATAGGCTAGTTTCCTGCAAGGGAGAAGCGGTCAACAGTTTTCAATGATGCCGACAAGACATCATGATGTTCCAAAACTATAAAATCCGTATCGCTGATCAGTATTCTTAATCCATAATAATAGTTGTAAAGTCGTCATCTAGAGAATGATGTATCTCAGTCACGCTTTGATTGTGGCTGTTCATATGAGCGCGATGAGGATCTTCAAGTACATGGGTTCATACGGCCCCTAGCCCCGGGTTAAGCGGAATTAGATACAAGTTACGAAACGTAACACCATAGATCTTGCAGGCCACGTTCGCATTTTGCTATCAGCATGCGATATGTGTCGCCAAATTTGAGAAACTTTGAGTGGAGGCCCGTTTTATAAGCTTCTGCAACAATTTTTTGTGACGTTGATTAAAATCGTCACATTTAACACAGGATCTAGCAAATGCTACTAGGCGAGATATGTATACGCCATGTGCAGGTCCCACTGGAATATTGCTGTCCAGAAAGGGATAGTTTACGATGTCGAAATTGTAATCTCTTTCGT
The DNA here is from genome assembly GCA_036873755.1 of Hanleya hanleyi. Taxonomy (NCBI): domain Eukaryota; kingdom Metazoa; phylum Mollusca; class Polyplacophora; order Lepidopleurida; family Hanleyidae; genus Hanleya; species Hanleya hanleyi. The sequence goes on along the minus strand of JAVTVY010038348.1, from coordinate 78,961 downwards.
CATAAAGTCGACGAGAGAGAATTCCCGCTTCATTTTTATAGAGATATAGATCTAATTATGGTGTGCCTGTAGGGCTATCTGCAGTTTCCTTCAAGCCCAGTGAAGGTGGATATATATCCTTCACTGCGTCATTTATATAGCGATTATCCACAGCGGGAAGATCGTCTATATAGCGTTTGGTAAATGAGAAGGAACGGGCTTTGAATGGGTGGTTTTTTGAAAGCGCCTGCATATAGTCATATTCATAAGATTTAGGTCAGCCAACAGGGGTGCACAATTAGTACCCATTGCAATACCTATATGCTGTTGATATATTGTGTTGCCAAATTTCACATAGATATTTTTAATGAGAAATTCAATCAACTCTATAAACAAAGAAACATCTCATGAATGATATCTCTTGTATGTAGTAGAGCTAAAGAATGTTTTACGGCTTCCGACATTAATATATCTACGATCAGTTTTCTTGAACACAGATACTATTAATGAACTTAAACGGTCAATAAGGTCCTGATGAGGGATTGTGGTATAGAGAGTCGAGAAATCCCATGTGGATACATGTTTATACGGTATGTGACCTTTATCATGAAGTTCTTCCGTAAGACATTTTGAGTTTTTCAATATCCACATACATTCAACGCCAGAGTTTTTAGAAATAGTGGCGCAATACCTTTCTCAAAATGATTTTACCTCCTGAAGGGCCCTCGTCAACAGGGTTGAAAGAAGCTTGGTGGTGCAGTTTCTAGAACCAGCTATGAATCTAGCTTTGTATGGTGATTTATGCATTTTGGGAGTCCAGTATACTTTTGGTATATCGTTATGTTTGGTTGGAAGACAAATACCACTTTCCTTGACAAACGTTTTGTGATTGTTAAATAAATCTTCCAGAGTAAATGCAGTTTGAGAGTAAGTAAAAGTATTTGATGACGATATGTTTACACTCAATTCTTCAACCAGCACCTGGTAATAGTAATATTTACATATGAATATTATATTATTTGGAGCTTTGTCCGCTGCGACTATGACGAATTTACTCTGGAGATTTGCTAGAACTTCTTGCGAATGGGGGCTTCTCAGTACTTGTTTTGCTGGGGAAGGGTACTTCTGTCAATATGGCGCATTGTTTCAACGACGTTGCTCTTGGTGAAGTCCAGCTAATCATCGAGTACTGTACTTTTTCTCGCTTAGACCAATCAATAACGTACTGTTTCAAAGCAGACAGGACTATCTTCTAGTCGGTCTTCATATTTATATTTCTCGGCTCTCTATATTTAGGTCCTTTCATCAGGAGTAATCTTAGGTCCTTATCACTCACCACATCAAGGTTATCAGGGAAAGTGGTATTTGTCTTCCAACCAAACATAACGATATATCAAACGTATACTGGACTCCTAAAATGCATAAATCACCATACAAAGCTAGATTCATAGCTGGTTCTAGAAGCTGCACCACCAAGCTTCTTTCAACCCTGTTGACGAGGGCCCTTCAGGCGGTAAAAGCATTTTGGGAAAGGTATTGCGCCACTATTTCTAAAAACTCTGGCGTTGAATGTATGTGGATATTGAAAAACTCAAAATGTCTTACGGAAGAGCTTGATGCTAAAGGTCACATACCGTACAGACATGTATCCACATGGGATTTCTCGACTCTCTATACTACAATCCCTCATCAGGACCTTATTGACCGTCTAAGTTCATTAATAGTATCTGTGTTCAAGAAAACTATATACAAGAGATATCATTTATGGGATGTTTCCTTGTTTATAGAGTTGCTCGAATTTCTCATTAAAAATATTTATGTGAAATTTAGCAACACAATATATCAGCAGCAGATAGGTATTCCAATAGGTACTAATTGTGCACCCCTATTGGCTGACCTACATCTGTTCTCTTATGAATATGGCTATATTTTGAATATGAATCAATTACAACACATATAAGGGTAGTGGGAAGAGGTGCCGACATACTGACTGCGTCACATGACTTCACAGAATAGTCTTCTGGTTAACCTATTCTAAAGCACATACCAAGAATCTAACGATTCGTGATATGTGTTGTATCTCAGGTACGCTTTTATTGCACCTGTTCATGTGGCAACTTGGATGATATTCAAAGCCCGTTCCTTCTCATCCACCAAACGCTATATAGACGATCTTCTCGCTGTGGATAATCGCTATATAAATGACGCAGTAAAGGATATATATCCACGCACATCATATTTAGACCTATATCTCTATTAAAATGACGCGGGCCTTCTCTCTCGTCGATTGTATGACAAAAGAGATGATTACAATTTCGATATCGTAAACTATCCCTTTCTGGACAGTAATATTCCAGTGGAATCTGCATATGGCGTATACATATCACGCCTAGTAGCACTTGCTAGATCCTGTGTTAAATGTGACGATTTTAATCAACATCACAAAACATTGTTGCAGAAACTTATAAAACAGGACTACACCATCAAGCGCCTCCACTCAAAGTTTCTCACATTTGGCGATACATATCGCACGCTGATAGCAAAAGACGAGAGTAGCGTGCAAGATCTATGGCGTTACGTTTCGTAACTTGTGTCTAATTCCGCTTAACCCCGGTCTAGGGGCCGTATGAACCCATGTACTTCAAGATCCTCATGGTGCGCATATGAACAGACACAATCAAAGCGTGACTGAGATACATCATTCTTTAGATGACGACTTTACAGCGAATATTATGGATTAAGAATACTGATCAGCGATACGGATTTGACAATTTTGGAACATCATGATGTCTTGCCGGCATCTTTGAAAACTGTTGACCGCTTCTCTCTTGCAGGGAACAAGCCTAGGTTTATGTATACTATGATTGTTTTTTTTAATTTGGTGCTAATACTGTTATATGAAATATGAAATAGGTCTTTGGATTATGGACGCGGATATTCTCTAATGGACGACGGCTGAATTATGAATGACGGACAAACGCTTGTAATGTATACTATTGGGTGTGTTAGTTAGTAATTTAAAGTGATATGATCGTGAATCATCGAACTGTTAAACTTTCGCCAATAACATTTTCACCAGCTTGAGAGATTATGTTGAAAACACGTATGACTCCCTCCGCATAGTCACCAACAACCTACTAGAAAGCGATATTTCCAAGGAGAAGAGAAATATCGGCAATATCTGGAACCGGAAGCTCATGGAAACAGAGTTTTTTCAACGCCATACGAACCGGAAACTCATGGAAACAGTTTTTTCAACGCCATACGAATACAGGGGACAGCGGACAGATATAAAGAATTTCTTTCCAGGGATATTCCATTCATTCCTAAGAAATTTCGTGTTGCAACCAACCATTCGGACAGTGAGAACCAAAGGGAAATCAAAAAGACCGGGAGATCAAAAAGGTGAGAACAGAAATTCTTCTTCTCGTAGATCGACACATTCATCTTGCTGAAGCCTATACCACATTGGATGAGTAAATGAAGGACTTAATTTCCAATCAAACCAGTGGCCCTGTACAATCAAGACCGTTGGAATGGTGGGCCTCAGACATTCAGAAATCTGAGCAAAAATCCAGAGATTCGTTGGCTTTGAAAGATGCATGGCTCATGAATCTACCTAACGAGATCTCTGATGTAGAAGAGACGGAGCCTAAGTGTCTAGATGAAAACGCGACGAATAGACGCCAAACTCGCTCCCAGTCATCTCGTTTACCAAATAATCCGCGGAGAGAACGAACACAGAAAAGTGATTCGACCTGGGATTCACATGACACCGGCTCGAGATACACTAGGAGACCAATTCGAAGACCAGTCCCTGAACGACCCACAACAAACCGAGGGAGAAGACCGTATCAGCATACCTCTTCACCAAGTTCCAACCTTGTACCTCCAGGCGTCAATCACCTGGACCACCCAAGATGCACAGTGTTTATTTGACAATTCAGGAATAGATCAAACAATTTCAAATAACACTGAACAATCATATTCTGACAATAATCGTTTTTTAGGGAACCGCGGTCCACGGAAGACGAACCGGTATCAAAACAACCTGGTTCTAAAGGTAATTATTTTATCTTCATTCACCTTAACTGAAGAACAAACTAATATACTCAAGCTGAGTTTAGAATTCGCCCCTACCCCTGCGCCAAATCCGGATGATCGATCCAAAGATATTCGAGCTTTTAGCAAAAAGCTTAGAATGTGCGAATTAATGCATAACTCCAGTTATTATGGTGATGAATCCTTCGTTAGAAATTTGTCTACTTTTCGACTCCGTACCAGCGATGATGATCACTTGGAATTATTCATAGACAATTTAAATAACATCCCTTTAACATCTTCATCGAATACGCGGTCCAACATATCATCGCCTCAGAAATCTGCTATCAAGGGTCTTTTATCAAACCCGGATTTAATTATCAAAGAGGCTGGTCAATGTAAAGCCGTTGTCATAATGGATAGAGACTATTATAAAGAGTAAATTCTGGAAATGATTAACGACAAAACCATATACAAGGAAGAGGATTCTACCAAATATTAACGAATCTTCGCAAACTTGTTAGGAAGCACGATGCCATTTTAACTAAAAAGGCAATAGGGTATTTGACCAAATTTGAATCTAATAGCAGTAACTTTTACGGTCTCCCTAAGATTCACAAGTCTGAAGAAATAAAACAGGCTATCCAAATTCAAAAATCTGAACACGTTACAATTCCCAGACCCCTTAAATTTAGACCTATTATAGCCGGACCATCTTCTCCGACTCAAATAATAAGCCATTTAACAGATATCCTTCTCCGACCTTTTATCACCCATGTCAAAAGTTATGTAAGAGATAGTTTGGATTTCTTAAACGGCCTGCCAGATCAAGTAGACTCTGAAATTAAAATGGCTACATTTGATGCAAACAGTCTATACAGTAACATTCCGCATAGCCTAGGCCTTGAAGCCGTCAGGTACTGGCTCGATAATTTCCCCGCAACACTCCACAGTCGTTTTAAGAAGGATTTTATCTTAGATAGCTTGAAATTCATTTTGAACAATAACTCGTTTTGTTTCAATGACCGTTTCTACATACGAGTCCTTGGTACGCCTATGGGAACCAAAGTGGCACCTGTTTATGCAACTCTAGTTATGGGTTACCTGGAACTGACCCTATATGCCAAGATAAACACCTCTTATAGAGATAAATTCGGCCAGATATTCAAAGAAAACTGGGGCAGATTTCTTGATGATTGTTTTATTTTCTGGCCCCTAGAAAATGGTTCAGTTGAGTCCATTGCATAACATTCTGAATTGCCTTCATCCTCAGATTTCTTTTACTATGGAAACAAGTGACGAGAGCATTCTATTCTTAGATATTCTTATTTTGAAATCTGAGGAAACTATAACCACAGACATCTACAGAAAACCAACGGACACACAACTATATCTCCACTTCCACTCCAACCATCCAAGACACACCAGAGAAAATATTCCCTACACTTTGTCACGCCGAATCTGCACTATCGTGATAGATCCCAATATTCGGGCGCTACGGCTAACTGAGCTGAAAAACTCTTTAATGTCTCGAAGTTATCCAGAGGGCCTTATTGATAAGGGAATAAGGAAGGCATCTGCTCAGCCAGTAAGCGAACTTCGTCAGTCATCTGCTAAAGCAACAAACGGAAATGTTATACCTCTCGTCACTACACACAACCCGAATAATAATAACATTTTCCCGATAGTGCTAAATACGTTACCTATTCTAAACAACAGTGCTAGAATGAAAGATATTGTTAAAAATTCATCTTCTATTAACAACAAGAGACAAGCCCCAAATCTTAAGAAGATTCTTAGAAAAGCTCGTTTTTCGGAAAGGCACGGGTCGCGAAATGTAACAGATCGAAATGTGGCGCATGTGTCCATATACTAGAAGGACCTAGCATTAAATTCAATGACACAAATTCTGTGTTTGAGGTTAAATTCAACATGCCATGTGACAGTAAATATGTTTTATACACACTGATTTGTCAGGGCTGTGGAAAACAGTATATCGGTCAAACCACAGATTTAAGATCTAGATTAATTGTTCACAGGCAACAGATTAATAATGAAAACCAATGTAATCTCCCTGTCAGCCGACACATCAGACAGTGTGCCATACAGTTGACCCATTCATTTAAAATTTTCCCTTTTTACAAAGTACTAAATGAGAATCAAGCCTTATTGGATGTTAAAGAAACGATGTTCATAGAAAAGTATGGTTCCGAATTGAACGGATCACATATACCTTGAATATATTTGTTATTTTGTTTGTTTAACAACTTTGTGAAATTACGTATTTATCAAACTGTTGAAGCATGTCACATCTTGAAAATACCCACCCCTGCTTCACAGACCAATTATGTTTGATTTTGATTATAGTTTATTGCATGTAGTGTACTTATTTGAATTATCCCTTTTAATCTCTCTTATTGTGACCAACTGTTTCTATTAATGTCAGCATGTTATCAAGTCACTGATTGTTTAAGCCAGGCACGTCGTCTAGCGACTGTTGTACCCTGTATTTTGTATATATACCAGTCTGTCACTTGAAAACAGTATTCCTTGAGAAGAACATTATGTTCGAAACTGCAGTCGGAATATAATGATGTAGAAAGTTTAGAAGGTTTTTTCGTTCTTTTTCTTCTATTGATTTATATTGTGCTCCCCGGTCAACACTAATGAATCAGACAGGTTGACTTGCATTGGACCTCTCCAATTTGTTGGTGATGATGTGGCCGTGTCGGTTAGAGCGCATGTCCAGACGACTGGTGTCGTAGAAAATATGGGCTCGAGCACATTCAGAACCAATCTATGATTTTCTTACGGATCGCCTTGTCACCTGTAATGAATGGATCCTAATAAGCAGCCTGAATACCAGGACATTTTACTGACTTCAGAACACATGTGAAAACAAGCGTCAATGCCGACATTCATTAGCCGTCTATCTCGCATGAAGAATTTCCGCGTCAATAATCAGAAAATAGTTGGCTCATGAAACAAGCTAGTTGTGTTTGCAAGAGAGGCGATCAGACGTTTTCACATTTTGATAGTCTCAATTGGAGCAAGAGGTGGGAAAAATTGACGACGTCTGGTGTCCATATGACCATATGACTCTACAGGAAAGCATCCCTCGGCATCTCACATTCAGATCCGAGAATACGGTGGATTCTCGGACGTAGCCTGAGTATCTCAGCTGCGCTTTTATTGCAGCTGTTCAGGTGCCGACTATCAAGTATCCACACGGCCCCTAGCACCTAGCAAGCCAGAGTGTTCAGCCACTGTTTGTTTCTGGCTACTAATCTACCTACCGTGTCCGACTCCTCCGACTCCTCTTCCTACTCCTCCTCCTCCTAATGCGCTTTACTCACTGCATAGCGGGTAGCATAGGTGTGGCGCGGGATAGGGTGGGGCGAGAGACCTGGGGTTTTCACTACCTGAGATTCCATGGGTCATATGGATTAGAAATACTGATCAGCCATGCGGATTTGATATTTTGGAAGATCGTGATGTCATCGACTGACCTCTTCTCTCTTGCAGGAAACTAGCCTATGTTAATTTATAGTATGACTTTTTTTGCGATAAAGATACTTGATGAATTTGGTCTTTGGATTTGACACGCGGAAATTCTTTGATGGGCGACGGCTGAATATTGAATGATAGACTAGACGCTTGTATGCATATGCCCCCCAGAACCGAGTTGATCAGAATTGGACCCAAGCTCTCCAAAAATTCCTGCATATATTGCCATCAATGCGTGAGGTTTATCGCCAAATCCCAAACCTAGGATGGAGATGTTGCCTTGCTGAACTAGCTCTTGTGACATATTCTAATATATATTAAAATCGTCCCGGTTCAAAATGTCTTAGACATATACAACCGGTTTCTCGCATCCTCGCTACCAGGCCTACCCTCTCTGTTCTGCAATCGGGAGCTCTATCATTGTCACATCCCATACTTTAGCAGCCAATCAAGTGGGTTGCTTTGCTCTGTTCAAAACAAAGGTGACTGGGCTTAAGCGTTGACTTTAGTCCACCAGTGCGCGCCTTTCGGCATCTCAGCCAATCACGAATCGCCTGCGTCACAAGGCCACTCCATATTTGGGGGTTTAAATGAAGGCCGGCCCGCCTGATGCATGTTATATTCTATTTTTGTACAAGGTCTCGGGCGAAATAACTTGTGCGCTTGACTAATGATTCACCATAGTCGGTGTGCCGTAGACCATGGTGTTCGCAATGATGGTCTCTCGAAAAATTATCTTTTAGCCATGGAAAGAATCAGGTAGTAAATAAATCGTCTGCCTGGGAAGTAGAGTATGTGAAAGCAAAATGTTGGAATCTTTAGACTGAGTGGCACTAAGGACACAGGCTTTGGCAGATAAATCTGTGAATTGGAATGAGAAAACGATAAAGTAGTTAATAGGAATAAATAATTAATATAGAAGGAAAATAAGTCCAAAAAAGAATGAATCTGTGGCCAGTGAGTGAGAACGATCTCTGTGTATCGGGAATACTATTAAGTTATGAAGTTATACGGTAATATACATGTATGTATAACAAGACTTACTCTATATTATAAGATATATGAGCCTTTTCGTCACCAGAAAGGGGCCATCGTTTTGGTTGAGAGGCCATGGTAAATTATCAGAAAATCTACACGGTCAGCGTGGCGACTTGAGAGAAAGAAAAAAGGCATCTAACGCCCATTGGGAACGGAAAACTCAGAAATCATTATCAGTCAATGATATTTTATTTAGGTATCACCACAAGATTAGAATACATGATAAAGACTTTATTGATCATATCAAGTTTGTACATCGCCACACCATATAACCCGGATTTTATAGATAGGAATAATATAAATAATTTACAATATATGATAAATGATCAGTTACTACTGGAAATAATACTTTCATATTATATAGAGGAAAATAATAAATTCATTATTTAAAAAGAAAGAAGCCATGTAACTGTAAGATAACTGGAAAAGAACATACAATATTTAGACCCGACAGATACATTTACAAGTGATATTTTGAAGACTGTTAACATAGAACGAAAAGAAAGCACGATTACAAGTTTTTGTTTTCGCAAATTAGAGACTAGAAATTATATTCATAAATATATACATGAGATGAGAGTGAGGGTGAAATAATCACAGATAATAATCATACCCTTAACTGCCCAAGTGAATTTTATGAAAATCTTTATTCTGAAAGGGGGAATCAAGAAGACCAGTCAACCTGGGATGTATTGAGAGGGTGCAAGTTCAAAACTTTAACAGAAAACTTAAAAATAGTCTATGTAACTACATCTGAATTATTATCCACCTTAAAAACGAAATACAATAAATTAGAGTCCGGAATTAGGTGAATATACAACTGATTTCTTTAAATTCTTCTGGATAGTCTTGGGTAAATTTTAGTAAAATTAATAAAGTTCGAATATCATAGTGGGGAATAATCAGCAACAGTGTGGGTCCATGTGAGTTTTGGGTATGCACGCAGAATATTGACCTCTAGGCATCCTTTTTCACCACCCGTATATTTCGCGTTTAATTTCATCTTCTGCTTTCAATTTGCCAGACGCAACGCCGGAATACGCGGGAGCGTATTGTCAAGTGTTACATGGACCAAATAAACTGCTTCTGAATGAATTCACATCATTACATAATCTGATACTAATGTATTCACACAGTCCCGGGCACAATATTACATTATAATGTAATTTCCAAACAAGAATGTCAAATATATAAAGAGAGGTACAAAAATGACATCTGACGTTTTTATAAAGGAAAACCTCTGTGCGTGAAGGTAAAAGAGTTGATATATATTTTAAATCAATACGAACTTCCCGAGACGGATATTTAGCCTTAGGAGGTCCGAAACGATGCCATTGTCTCTGTGAGATGAGTCAACGAACCATTCAGTTGCATTGGGAATGCTATATTTACATATTTGTAGGCGTCATCAATCAGCGATCTCATCTATTTGTAGATGACTATCACTGGAGCTATAATCTATCCAAAGTTATTGAATTGTGAAGTATCCTGAACGCCTCTATCAGACCATTGACACTATATGGGATGACCTGTCTCAGATGATACTTATTTACCGATTCAAATGGTTTGGTCACTGTTAAACCACGGTCTGTAGTTTACGGGAACCAGTTATATTTCTCATAAGCGGCCATATTAGCCTGAATTTAAATAGCTGATTACCTAAATCTCATAGATATAACCGATTCACGGGAAGTTTGGGACGCAGGAAAATAAGAAAAAAGTCGGATAATGCATGCCGATTTTTTTCTATATCGCTCACAAGTCGGGTACCCTCCATTTCGACAACTTGACCAGGTACGATTTTGAAATAATGGGGGTCATTTCCAAACTCGTGTAAAAATTCAATGAATTACAGCTGATTAATTATAAATGCATTTTTAAATAGTACCAGAACATCTCCCGTGGTCTACCAATCAGAAGGCATCTTTACATTTACTTCTCACAGCTATTGACTACCCACTCTGCAATCTGATTGCCTCAAAGAGAGAACCTTTTACCTTATCGCTGATGCCTAACCTTGGCGTGATGTCATTTGGTCACCGATTAGTTGCGTCGTTTCGCGCCTCCCACGGAGGGACCAAACTTGAAACTTACATCGTCATAAGCGAGACAATGATTCTTTATTCTCGTATCTATGCGTTTTCAATATTATTGGAGCAATTCCAATTACAAGAAGTCAGGTCCGTCGCTCATAATTCAACCGTCGTCCATTAAAGAATATCCGCGTCCATAATCCAAATATCTATTTCATATTCCATATAACAGTATTATCACCAAATTCAAAAAGACAATCACACTATACATAAACATAGGCTAGTTTCCTGCAAGAGAGAAGCGATCAAACGTTCGCCACAGCACTATTGTGATCTTTTTACTTGACTCTTATTACATATGGTTTGTTGACGAAATGAAATTATCACTTAGCTGTAAGGCAGAGTGGTTTCCTCCCTAAATTTTTTAGCTTTCTGATCGATGCAGACAGGGAGATCTCTTATCAACATGCATGTGATGAGAGCTCTCTTATGTGCTGAAATAAAAACATAAAGGGAATAAATGTATGAGATATAGAATTCAAGATTGCACAATATGCACACGATACATCAATGCTCCGCAACGGTTCCGAATCTGTCCTTAAAGAAACGCTATTAACCTTAAAACGATATGTTTTATTTTCTGGGCTGAAAATAAATAATAACAAAACTAAAGTCATCTGGATAGGATGTAAAAAGTTTGGTGGGGAGACGTTTATCCACGGATACAAATGAAATTAGGACCAGTCTAATTTTAACCATCTTGGAATATTTTTTCCTGCAATCTAGACTTAATGACTGCTACAAACTATGATAAAGACAGGAAGAATCACCTCACTAAAAACTCTATTAATATCAAAACTGAATCATTTATGTATCACCTTACCTGGCCCCCCAGACGATTACATTAACCCTACCTGGTCTGGGGGGGATTTTGCGCCCTCCCCCCGTTGGTTTTTTGCTCGAATCTCCGGAACGACAAATAATTGAGATATGAAACTCCGTGACTTGTTAGATTATCATATTGGGGTCATTTTAAGCCTATTTGCATGACCCCCGGAGCAGAGGATCATGGGTAAATTCAAAATGACGGCCATGGGGGGTACCAGAAAAGTGAAGTTTTCGCCATATTTCTTCAAAATTACGCAAACTTTCAGTATGTTGATTGAACGCGATTCTATGCGTTTTACTAAAACCATGTGTCTTAGCATCACCAAAAAACACCTCCTGATTTGTTCCCCCTCCAACATTAACCCTAACAGGCCTGGGGGAGGGAGGCCAAAATGCCCCCCTACCAAACTTTCTGCGATATCACCGGAACGCAAAAAATGGACAGCTGAAACTTCGTGACTTTATAGGTTATTATATTGGGGTCATTTTGAGCCTATTTGCCTAACCTCACGAGCAGAGGATAATGGGTAAGTTCAAAATGGCGGCCATGTGGGATACCAGAAAAAGTTATGTTTCCGTAATATTTCTTCAAAATTTTTGCTTTTCTGCACGGAAAAGTGGGTAAAACTTATTTTATTTCATATCATATTATTATTTACTAACTTATCACGCAGTTTTTTCGAAGAAAAACAAAAATGAAAAAGAAAACAAAGATTTTGACCGAAAAATTGTCCTAAAATGTTCTTTTTGAAAATGACGTCACAGTGACGCCATCATGGATTTTTTTACATTTTCTTGTAAAGCTTGACCCATAGATATAGTGTGGTAAGTTTCAGCACTCAAGCCTTAGCGATAGCGAAATTATATAGGGGGCCACTTTCCGCCCCCCCCCCCCCATGCTGCGGTACACCCCAAATCGCCCAGGCCAGATAGGGTTAAGTCACTGAATACGATGTTTTACTCTTTTATCTGTCCCTCTAAACACGATAGGGTGAAAAGAGAAATCTTGACTCAAGAGGGCTTAAGGCTGATAAACATACAGTATTTCATACTGGATAGGAAGACTGTTATTACAGCAAACCCAACTATTTGAAATACATTTCTAATATCACTTGCGAAACAATGTACCAATACTTTCTGGTGTGACGTGTTACGTGCAAAAGCTAAATCTGTCACCACTGGAGAATTATATACAACAAATATCTGGTTAAATGAAAACATCAGATAAATAACCAACACTATTTTCTATAAGAATTGGTTTGACTGCAATGTATACTTTATTGGAGATTTGATAATGAGTTCTTAGACTATGAATCCTTCATCAATATATATAACACAAAATCCAAATATTCAGAGTAATTGGGATGTTTGTAATGCGATAAAGTCGAACAGCATTCATGGCAATCTGAAATTGGTACCACGACTGACATAATGTAGAAATGCCTTTCAAACTTCGGATCATATTAAAAAACTTGAAATTACAACGCATATAAGGAAAGTGGGAAGAGGTGCCGACATACTGACAGAGTCACACGACTTCACAGTATGGTCTTCTGGTTAACCTATTCTAAAGCACGTACCAAGAATCTAAAGATTCGTGATATGTGTTGTATCTCAGGTACGCTTTTATTGTACCTGTTCATGTGGCAACTTAGATGACATGACCACACGGCCCCTAGGTTGGCCAGATATTTACGCTTTGTTGGTAAAAAAACAAGACAATCCCAAAAAGTCAAGAAAAATATGTGCGTCTACCGGGGAATGGAAATTTATATACATGGTACCTTTCAAGTGTTGCAAAAAATACAAAATTACAGTGGATGCGGTACTGAAAAACGATCGTATTCCTGCAACAAACAAACTTTTTGTACAAATGAAAGTGAGAAATTACAATAAATGTACTTTTTGTAATCAACAGACTGAAACAACCGAGCATCTGTTCTATGAATGTGAGATTATTGATGACCTAAAGGAATCTTTAAGTAGCTGGACAAACAGAAAAAACCCCGATATTTTACTGAATATCCCCAGAAAACAAATCGCAAAAACAAAGAACAAAAGTTATCATAAGCCGATAAATTTCATTCTGCTGATTACTAAATACTATATCTACAAATGCAGATGTCCAGGAAAAACTGTACACATTGCTGGTATATGTCAACAGTTTCTTATACAATGAGTAGTTAATTGCTATGGAAAATGATATGATAGAGAAATTTAATACAGAATGGTATTTGCGGTTGGAATTGATGTAATTGCAAGGGATTTTTACTTTTTTTTATTTTTGCCGGAAGAAGTAGCGTCCCACAGATTTCTTTAAATTGTATGTATAAAAATTATTATTTGAATGCATTGTCTGTAAACATATCAGAAAAAACTCTGTGGCAATAATGCGCATTATAAGAACAATTAACACTTGTGTACTAATTACAGCGCTCACAAATACGCTTCAAGAGTTTTATTTAACTTCCATAGGGCGCCAGAAATCCATACGGCAGGAACCGGTCTCTCAAGGTTACACCCAGTCGACACTGCGTTTGGAGGCTATGTAAAGTAAAAACGTCTCAGCGTTAGCGACACAACATTGTACTGCACATAAGGAGCTTTTCATGAAAAATCTTCCGTTATTCTACAATTATAACCATAGCTTCTGTCCAATCCACCAATAATTCTCAAACTGTGATTTGTTTATCTTCAATTTAGTGAGGCATATCAATTATTCAAACTGTTTATATTCATTTTGTTAGATATATCAATCACTGAAACTGTTTAGATCTATCTTATCTCCATGAGATATATCAATTACTCAAACTGATTATCTTCAATCAGGGAAGTATATTAATCACTCAAACTACCTTCAATTAGTGAGGTTTATCAAATACTCAAACGGATTATCTTCAATTAATGAGGCATATCAATAACAGATGATATCATTCCACAACAAAATTTGGTGAAGTACATGAGTACCGGTAGATAATTAATAAAAAAATAATACCATTTGAGGATTCAAATGTCTAACGTTATAATTATGAATTGGTCTACTCACATCTCCCAGTCTCCTAGTCTTGCTGCTGGCCTCACGAAGTCGGTCTTGTATCCGTAAATTTAACTCGGGTGATAAGGTCGTTGACGGTAATGCTAATATACCGCTTTTCGCCGTTTGTAACAGCGACTAAAACAGAAAACAGAACTTTCGTTTAGAGCGAACCAGGAGTGAATGTGACGACAGTCTGTAATGATAATACTAGCCAGGTACGGTTATACATAATTTACATGACCTGTAACTCTGTAGACGCATCGTTGACTAGAAATCAGAACAGAAATAAGTAAGCTGGATTGTCTTACAGTTTCCTCCACATGCCACTGAATCCCACGGACTTCTTTAGGAAATTTGAATTGACCAATCCAATGCTCTAGAACTTGAAGATATCCGATAACTAACTTTTCTTCGGAACATCGGGGAGGGAATTCGAAGTTAGCACTTTCGTTAACAAGGTTAAGTATAGCAAGACACGATCTCTAGATCTGACTGAAAGGGTACTTATTCGGCACCATACATCGCAAGAAAAATGGTGTTGGCCCAACAACCTTTGTTGATCTTGAATGCCGATCAACACCAAAAGTGGTGTTGAAAAATGCGTAAAGGGCAATAAAGGGTGTTGGAGATATATGGTATCGGTCAAACTTTAACACCATGTATTGCTCTTGAGCTCAGCACCTTTTTTTAGTGTTGATCAACATCATTGTTCTGTCTGTGTATATATTGATTTGAAACCTTATTCACCTGACATAAATAGATGAATATAGGAGAATTATTTTGTGATTCACTGTGTCGAAAGCTTTCAATAAGTCAAGACATGTTGTAATGCAAATTTTTTCGCTTCATTTGCATGAATTAATTGGTCATACAGGGCAAGTGCCGCTAAGCAAGTCGTGTGCTTCGCGGGGAAACCAAATTGATTAGGATGGGTTATATCAGTAATGTCTAAAAATGTGGTGATCCTTTTGATAACAAGTTTATCAAGGATCTTGCTTAAACAGGGCAACACGGAAAGGAGGTGTTAGTGTGTTGTGCTTATAAACCGAACATATAATTTCCTCGTGTTTACTTCAAAAGTTATTAGCCTGAGAGAGAAAATACTTAATTTTCATATTCTGATTTTTCACCGAGAAGAAATTTGTCAAAATAATATTACGATTATTAGAAAACAGACATTTGTTTGTTTTTGCAATTTTTTGTTGTGATATTCTTCAATGGAATTCCCTCCATATGTGAAATATGACCCCCTTAACCAAACGAGTCTTAGATAGTCAAAATTGGTGGGTTTGATCGTAAATGATAGTGGAAAATCGTTTTGGTTAAAGGTGTCATATTTTCATAATATAGAAATACGTCAAAACGCTTGGAATGCTCTGTGAGAGTGTAGTTCACCCCTATTCTGCAGATGATTCGTCCAGTTGAAATTGCAGCAGCTGTTTGGTAGAGTGGATGCAGTGTCAGATTATATGCATACAAGCTCTTGGGTTCGAATCCACAAATCATAAAAAAAATTCTCTCTCTCTTTTATTCCATATCTTGATTTGTACTTAACAATAGTGCCGCAAAATAAAGACGGTGAACCGCTAACGCAAATAATCGCTTATGCTATTATATTTTGTGAATAGATTTGCGCACAAATACAACTTCACACACACAGCTCCACCACTTGTTCAGTAGTTGAATATTGTGACCATCCAGCAGTGCAAAACAATTATTTGTTACACATATATATATATAATTTCGACATGAGAATATTTCGTGAACGGTAAAACTTATCTTATTCAGGCCTGTTAGGCCAAACGGAAAATTCCTGATTCACAGTTACGGCTATTTTTCAATGTTTCTTCACCACAATATGGCTATACTTATTTCCCCATTTTGCCGGTAATATAGATGTTTTGCAACTTAAACAGATTAAATTTGAATTCAGGAAATGACCCTCAACAAGGTGTGACGCTTGCTTTCTCAAGTGTTTATGCTTGTGCTAGTATTTTTTGCAGTTACTTCCTTACTTATTGTTAGCTGAACTTTTGTCAGAGAGTTGGCGAGTTTAGAGTTAGTTTATATACTAATATAACTGATTATTAATCGCAAATAGCTGGGTCGTTCATGAATATATACATGCTAAATGTATGAGAATATGTACCAGAAATTCCCATTAGACTGCCCTCGCCGACAAGGAGTTGGGGAGAATACCCGAGCATTACGGCATAATACACCGGCCGGCGCGGAGTGAGACAGCAGAGAGCGACGTTGAAGAGAAAAAATCCATCTATAGCGAACACCTCCTTTGTCTAAAATTCGTGACGAAATTGTTGTTTACAGCTTAAAAAAATGGTGTGACTTTGGCAATTTTTAAACTACCAGGAACTATTCCTGATTGGAAAGACATGAAGTTTATGATGGAAGATATAAGGTCAGTTCGGTAATGATTTGGATAATTTATTGTGGTACATGGAAATTCATTATGAAAATCATTATCAAGATATTGTTCAAATGTTCGGGTGTATTAGGACTTTTCAGTCTTCGAAAATAGTTTTTTGGTTCGAGTTTAATAATCGGTGGTGCGTCTTAATAATATTTGTTTTTGTTGTTAGTGAACTTTTCGTAACATGGAGACCGGAGAAGTGATCAGAGATATCAGAGGAGATGATACCAGAAGGATTTCTTCATGGAAATTTGTGAATATATGTTCGATTAGAGTTGCTGAATGTGACTTCTCACTGCATGGTGGGTTTGGTTATTTTTGGGAAGAATTGTTTCCAGGGATTATGATATTGCGTTTTGAATAAGTCTTGCTTGAAGTCAGCGACAATATTGCGGTTTTTCTTCTTTACTGGTTTGAGAGTATTCAAAATATTAAGTAAGTTAGTGTTAAATAATCAACATTTTTGTCAGGAGGGCGATATATAATTCCTAATACATATGTAACAGTACGTTCAGTGACTACAGTGGTTAATAAGGACTCCTATTCTCAACATGTGAGAGGTCTTCGCGGATGGAGAATTTAGTAGCATTTGCTAGATCCTATGTAAAATGTGGCAAATTGTAAAACAAGCGCATCCACTCAAAATTTCTTTGCACAATCTTTGGCGTTGTACTTTGTAACTGGGATCTGATTCCGTTTAACCCGGGGCTAAGGGCCTATGAGCCTATGATGTTCATATGAATAATCGCAGTCAAAGCGTGACAAAAATCAGATGGATATTCTGATCAGCGATACATATTTTATACATGAAAGATCGGCATCATTGAAAAATAAAACCGCTTCTCTGTTGCAGGAAACTAGCCTATGATTATATATACTATGGTTGTTTTTAATTTGATACCATGACAATGCTATTTTATAAATAAGGTATATGGATTATGGACGTAGAAATTCTTCAATGGACGACGGGTGAATATTGAATGATGAACAAGAGGCTTGTATTATAACCGGGAAAATATGTAAAACTGTCCCTTCATCGCCCTTTGTCTATTTACAAACATAATATAAGCTATGTATTTCAGGATATTTTTTATTAACCCTACCTGGCCTGGGGGGGCCATTATGGCCCCCCCCTACCAAACTTTCTGAACTATCTCCGGAACGGCAAAAAATGGAGAGCTGAAACTCCGTGACTTTATCGTTTGTCTTATTGGGGTCATTTTGAGCCTATTTTCATAACCCCCCGAGCAGAGGATCATGGGTAAATTCAAGATGGCGGCCACGTGGTGTACCAGAAAGGTGATGTTTTTGTCATATTTCTTCAAAATTTCTGCTTTTCCACAATGAAAAGTGGGCAAAAGCTATTTTATTTCATATCACATTAATATTTGCTAATTTTTCATGCAGTTTTTGTGGAGAAATTGCAAAAATAAAAAATTCGGAAAATCTGACCGAAAAATTGACCAAAAAATGCCGTTTTTCAAAATGGCGTCACTGTGACGTCATCAAAGCGGCCATCTTGGATTTTTTTACATTTTTTGGTAGAGCTTGACCCAAGGGTATAGTGTAATAAGTTTCAGACCCCTAGCTCAAAGGGTAAGAAAAATCATTAGGGGGGGGCCATTTCGGCCCCCCGTCCAGGCCTGGACAGGTCCCAAAAAGCCCAGGCCAGATAGGGTTAAAGTGAACGTAAAGGCTGAGGCAACATGCACTCTGTGGGAAAGAGCTACATTGAAATACTGAAATAGCAGCAACAAATATTTTTGGGAATTTTTTTGCACCGAGTACGAACGAAATTATCTCCGTTGTATTATTGTTCCCCGGCTGCCGCCATGCTGGCTATCTCACTCAGAGCAGTGACGTTGTATCACTTCGGAGCTCTTTACTTCGTGGAGTTAGAAAGCGCAGAAAGCATGTAAACATAGCGACGAACGAGGGTGGCTAGGCTGACTTCAAGTTCTGATGAAGAGACAAATGAAGGTTTGAACCAAAAACGCTCCGATGTCGACGAAAGTAGTGAGTAGTTCATCGAACGTTTCAGGTCAGTAAACACTTGCTGGAGACACGCAACACAATCAAAACACGCTTGAAACAGCCGAGCTCTCCACCACCGCAATTACAATTCGTGCTACAGCGATGCCAAAACAAAGTGATACTACGTCACAGGAAAATATCACGTGCTCCGTACAAGCGTTTTCATTGGCGCAAGGCTATCAATAAACTGATATGGCCGACTCCAGTCGCTCGTTGCATCAGTCAATAATTCCCGTGTTTGGAATTTTTTTTTTGGAAGGGAAAAAATCACAAAAAATATTTGTTGCTGCCAAATGATACTTTTAATATAGTTCTTCCACACAGTGCGTGTGTTGTCGCAGCCTTTACGTTCACTTTAAAGAGGCATATTCATATTCATATTCATATTCATATTCATATTCACAAAGAACGAGAGATTATATCTTATCTACCGCCCGTTAGTATCAATCATATGTCAAATGCCTATAAGGCATATCGGAACCATATTAATATGCTACGAATGGGAGCGTGAGTGGTGCTGATGGTGGGGAAATATTTTTGCATCTACATTTTTCATTTATCCTACTTTCAACCGCTTACATCTGACGCTCACAAACCTTAGGTATTATGTCTTCAGATATATTGCTGTCAGAAAATCAACCTGCAGTCATTCAACCTCTTGTCAGATGTTCACATCATCACTGTATGTTACCGCTTACTGATTACTAGATCTCCAATTCTGTACAATTACAACACATATAAGGGAAGTGGGAAGAGGTGCCGACATACTGACTGCGTCACATGACTCCACAGAATATTCTTCTGGTTAACCTATTCTAAAGCACATACCAAGAATCTAACGATTCGTGATATGTGTTGTATCTCAGGTGCGCTTTTATTGTACCTGTTCGTGTGGCAACTTGGATGACATAACCACACGGCCCCTAGCACCGGCATAAGCGGTATTAGATACAAATCTAGAGAGCTATGATGGAAATGCTCTGACATATTTTATATGTTTGTTTGCCCACGAAACTCGTCATATACGACTTACCCTTGACTGGGTGATAGCTAGCGGTCCAGTGTTACCCCAACAATAGTCGGAGAAGTTATTCGCAGATTCCAGGCAGCATCCAAGCGGCATGTTGTTCGTGAACTGAGGATGCTCACACTGAAAGGTAAATACAAGGATGATAAGGTGAAACAGCTTGTATCAAAATTGTAATACCAAAAGTTCTTTTTCAAAGATCAATAGGGAAGGTACCAATATCATTCTTGATATATATTTTCACTCAACACAGAATTACATAGAGAACTAATCGCTTGAAGTACAGAAATTGCGTGAAAAGTAGGCGGCTGTTTTGGGCAGTATTTCTCATAGTTGAAGGCCAAAAAGGGATGCAAGTACTGCCTTCTAATGACATCCCTGTTACATGTACATGCCAATGGCTTGTGTTTGTTGATATGGCCTTTTCCTCAAGTTCATTTTGGTGGTTGTTCAGCAATCTAATTGACGGTAGAGTTTAGGGACTTAAATTATCTGTGCATCCAGTATGCCCTTGTTCGATCAGGAGAACTACATGCAGACCTTAATTTGACTAAGGTGTGGCATCTGAGTATATCCAGCTGAGATTACGGGAACCGAAATATGCAAAATTCTAGGCAACCTTTCATGCAATATAACAGTAGATCATATATTTTCCTCCCTTCATGGAGGCCATACAGAAATAGTTTGTAATAAATTAAGTTAACAGAATTTTTTAGATCACAGGTTTCTTTTTGTGCAAACTGGGGCAATTTTGAATGATTGTTGGTTATTTTATAAATAATTCCATGCAAATGCCCAAATGTGCGAGATTATATTTTATCTGCAAAAACAAAAATGTTAGATCTGAGTATGCGCTGAATGAAACCTAAACCTACGTCTGTACGTACAAACGAATCAACATTAATTCAGGCTTACATTCACACTTCATACCTATTCACAATGCAATATGTGCCGTGATGTGAATTTGTGACTCGATAACATAAAAAGAGATAAAAGTGATAACATAAAAACACTGCAATAAAAAGGCCTATTCATCATGTAAGGAAAACACAATACATGTAGGTGACTACATGTAGGGAATCTTGTTGAACCTGGAAAAGCTACTTGACAAGCTGTATTGCACACTGTGTTCCCGGTTTGAAGATCCTTACACGAAGAACTTCCCAATAAAATGATGCAAGAACAATTCAAATAACTTCCAAATTAAGCTCGGTGGCATTGCAGACCACCATGGTCATTGTGGTACATTTTATTTGGACATATCCGCGTTCAGTACGACATTTCTATTGTAATACCAGCTGGCGTCAGTATGTAAAGCGCAATGTCCTTTGTTGAAGTCATGATATGGAATTGGTTTGCAACATCACAATACGATGTTGCAGTGGAAACGTATCAAAATGTAGCAACGTCCCACCCCAAGTGATACATTATTGGCAACCATGAAGGAAACAATAGGTTAAAGCTCCCATACAACAGAATGAAAGAGAATCCTTTATTATAACGAGTGAGAAATGACTTTGTAGTCAAAACCTGCGGCAGTGGCAATAATACAGTGAAAGACATATCAGCGGAGGTAGTGGTAATTGTAGAAAAGCGCCATCTGCCAGTGTTTTCATGCCAAGGGAAGTAATTTTCAACTTCTAACCCACAATTGTAGGAATTGCCTAATAGGTCTGATACACATGTACCATATATATATTCACTTGCCCCGTTCAAAATCCAACGATTTTGACTGGTCCGTGCCGTCTATACGAAATTGACAGACGAAGTCACAATGATCGCTTTGGCAATGTCTCAAAACATTCGGTTCAACCGTTGATTTTTGCAAATTAAAAAGGCTTTCGAATATTTGGAAATTCAAACAAATTTCAAGGATTTAGTCATAGCGCGAAAATCTATGCTCTTCTCGCTTACTTTGCTGAGCAAAATGGAAAATTTATATTTCCTTCAAAGTTAATTTCAATGAATGTATTATCAGGTCTATCACTTTGATCTGTGAAACTATGGAATGGGGTTGAAGGCTTTATCGAACTGTCCAAGAGGCATACTGACACTTTTCACTATTCAAATTGAGGCCTGTGGCAGTCTTGATATTCGATTAGAATAATTAATTAAGTTTCTGCATTTATGTGTGTTATCATCTGCAAACTAAATAGCTTGACACTCTTTTCCATGCAGCAAGTCAATACCAATTAAGACATGATTTGCTCCTTCTATACAAATGATTAACTATTTCATCCTTAGGAGATATCTCATCTGACATGTTCGGCCAAGCCTTTTCAAAGGTTGCTAATTTTATTAATTTCTTTTTTAAAAAATCAAATTCTGCAAATAAGAACATTTCTTGTCAGTATCTATGGATATCTCCCTATAATCAATTCGCGAATATGTTTGTCATTAAGTCTTTCCGAATAAAGTGCGAAATTTCAGGGCTAGTTCACTAAACAAGGTCTGTGTGTAAGAGAATGATGTCGAATTCTCGTTATTATCTTTTGGTACATCAAATATTGCATTCGCGAAAATGACTGCCAAGTCAATATGAAAGGTATCTAAGTATCAAAATCAAACTAAAAAAACCCTCAAGGAAATCAAGGCCCTAGCTTTTGACAACGAGGTTAAATAGATCGCTTTTATGGTCAGTATCTGCTAATATATGACGTAATTCCATTCGTAAAACTGATTGACAAAGTAACGTAAATTGTGATGTGTAGAACCAGTAAATTCTAGCAGAAATGGGCTCTGACTTGAGAGAATGATGTCAAATGCAATATGTTTCTGCCTATTGTCTGCTGATACACATAAGTATTAACTTAACGGGAATGATTAATGCTAATCTAAAGAGATTCTGAGTGCCGAAGAGGACAGGAACATCAATACCAGCGAAGCAAGGCCCTGGCTTCCGAGAATGGGGATAGAGAGACTGTTTTCCGAAAGAGGATCATTCAAAATAGCTATGTGCCAAATTCATGCTTGTAACCGAAAGTGCACAATATAACTGCACAACTATGATGTATGGTTCGCGCATAGGGTTGTCCGACTCATTAAATACCGGTAGGCCTACCAAATAGTCATTTCTGTATTATAAAACCAGTTGCAGTTTTGAGTATTACCAATGAGTCGGTATAGCCAAGACAGTAAGGGATTAGAGGGTCATTGTTTCGATTCCTACAGAGGGTTAAGTTATTCTTCCTTTCAAAACATATTTCCATATATGCGAATTGCTTGGGGTAAAGTTAAACATCATACCAAATTTACATTTCTATAAGTTAAACATCTTTATTCGGCGAAAGTTGGTGAGTTGTTTCCTTACTTGTGAAACGTAATTGTTGCGTTTGTTTTTATGATGCATGATCTATAATTTGATACCAAGTATTATTCAATGTTAATCATAATGACAATGCGTTACTTGTGTATACTTCTTTACCAGTTTGTGAATTATCTAGATTGGGTAGATAAAATGATTACTAGAATTAGTGAACTTATTTTCCTACTTACTAAGACAGTCGCCTACAGGTGACTGTATGTAAATTAGCTGAACCACTGACAAGGTTGCGGCTCATCTTCCTTGGTATATAAGCAATTCAAGGATCTTAAAGTGTGTATACATGCACATACTGTTCAATGAAAATGGTAATATCTGAAGACAATGACTGATGTGTAGAAAGACAGCCTTTAAGCGACTGAGGTTTCCAATATCTCGATGTAAGAGAATTGAAGTCCGAACGGAAATCAACGAAGCAGTAATTCATTCCACCGAATATAGTTGCAAATGAATTCAAACGTGCCTGAAAGCAGGGTTGTCATGTGAGATCGGAGGTTGAAAAGAAAATTGTGGCAGAGATCACACTCTCTTAGCGCATGCATATTTCAAAAAGTCACAAGAAGAAGAACAACGCGAGCCTCTTGTATACCTGCGTGTCGCAGGTAAAAATAGCTTATTTTTTGCATATACATGTACAGACATGTTTGCATTAACTTTATGAAATAAAACAGATGTAGCAAACACAAGGCAAAGGCAAAATTTAAAGAAGAAAAAAAGTGTTCCAAGCAAAGTACATGTATAATCATCGATTTCAATAGTATTTCTAATTGGTTCTCATTAAGTACATGTATTCCAGCAGCAGGGGAAACTGAGAAGTATGTGGCTGATATGTGCAACTAGTAGAGAGACCGTTTGGCCTCGTTAGTAATGAGAACCATGTCAATCCTAATTCACAAAGGTACGGTCACGGTAATCCCTCTGATAATTCAATCACAGGAAGTTCAATTTCCCACCATAAAATTTGGGGGTGATCAGATTTATTAGAACAGAAACTTAATAATGGTCCAAAATCATGCAGATAATCCATTTTTCAATGATTTTAGAGAGTGATCAAATTTATTAGAACCACCGATTGAATTCTGTACCCCAAAATTGGAGATGATTGAATATTGATAGGGGGATTGAATTACTGGAGGGATTACTATAGTCAGGTGGCTTAGCGAAATTACCGTTACAGAGCGGGTAAAAGCACCAAGTTTGGCAAGTAGCTGCCTTTATGCTTATTATTCAATTTTAACCTAGGAGCCCTCCTGAATTTTTCGGGATTTCCAAAATCCAAGATGGCCGACATATATGATAAAATCTTGGGTTATAGGAGACTCGAGAAGGCCTCATAGTTCCAAAGTAAAGGTTCTGGGGCCATTTAACCTAGTTTGGGACATGCATAGCAATGCTTCCAATACACTGCTATAAACTGCATTCCCTTTTCCCCACTGGAGGACGAATATCGAGATATTGGAGTAGTATATACAGGTGAAATTCCCGCACATTGAGGCTGATGACGTCATGTGGAGCGGACGTCATTTGCTGATCAAAAGTCATTTCCAGGTCAAACGTTACTTCTGTTGTGAGGTCACATTCGGATCAAAGATCACTTCCTGCGATGATGCGGTCACTTCCGGCACCGGTTGATGAGTACCCAGTCAATGAGAATTGCATTCCCAGTCACGTCAATGTTAATTGAGCGGTCGCTTCGCATGAATCACTGGGAATCTTTGAGAATGTTCGGTCATCTCCGGGAATGTCCGGAGGGCTATCGACCTTAGAGGTCAATTCTATCTTGCCCTGTCAATGTTCTAGCCATATACGCAGTGAGAGAAGAGAAATCCCCATACATAGCAATACACGCAACGAGAGAAGGTGAATCCCACATGGGCCGGAGTAAAACCAGCAATGCTGGCACCAAATGCTGGCACTTTATCCAATTGACTGCGAGTCAGTACATAATATGATAGGTTGAAAATATCCTGATACATCTCAAGTACTAGAGGGCGGGTCCCCGACATATACTTCTATGTCCAGCCTAATAGGCCAATTGGGAACCCACCCATGAACATTTTTCTTTAAGGTATGGAGTGTGGCATCTTATTTTTTTCTGTCTCATTCTGTGGAGTACAATGGGAGGTTTTTCGAGGTTATGGGTTGACTTTCGCTGAAAAGTTCTGATTGCGCATGCGAGGTGCATAGGCAGATGTGTGATGGACGTTTTGGGGTCTAGGTGGAACATCCGTGGTCCCAATGGGTCAAGTAAGGTAT
The DNA here is from genome assembly GCA_036873755.1 of Hanleya hanleyi. Taxonomy (NCBI): domain Eukaryota; kingdom Metazoa; phylum Mollusca; class Polyplacophora; order Lepidopleurida; family Hanleyidae; genus Hanleya; species Hanleya hanleyi. The sequence goes on along the minus strand of JAVTVY010038348.1, from coordinate 53,368 downwards.
CGTGTTGAAGCACTCGTTTGGGACAGTCCGACTGGTGTGTAGCGGAAATGCCGTCCAACTGCGCAGACAGAGAATAGTGGGAAAGAAGCATTTGAATGGACGTTTTAACCGTCAATTGACCTAAAAAGACCAGCTATAGTGTGAAACAACTCAGTTGTAGCAAATGTCTGCCTCGAGCTAAAAATAATCGCTTTGAATTTGACAATTGAGCAAGAGTTTCGAAAATCCCTATATGTCTGCCATCTTGAATTCCTGAATTATGTTTCCAGCCGATGATTATAGGAATAGAGCCAAGCTAGGCCAATAAATAGACAGATCGATCTGTTTTGTGATAGGCTTGGCTTTGACAAATTGTTACTTTCAGCTCTATGTAAACACAATACCTTGAATTATACAAGCAAAATGAGCAAAAAGTCCCAGATGAACTTGAACCCACATGGTCATCATTTTGAAGTTAACAATTGTATTCTCAGCTGAAGATTATGCCAACAGAATAAGATGTGATAAGCAATAGTGTTATCCTGCTCAATTTAAATAAGTTTGTACCTTGTCTAATAATAATGCCATGCATTATACGAGTAACATGAATTTTTTTTACAAATTTCCGTATGACTCCTTGTAGTCGCCATTTTGAATTTAACCTTCATTTTCATCTGAAGACAAGCAATTAGATTAAAAATGGGCACAGGGTATTTAACTATGATGTGAAATCAAGAATAATGCTTTGATCAATACGAGCAACATGAAAAAGCAGGATTTTCAGATGACCCCACACGGCTGCCATTTTCAATTTGGTCATCATAATTTGATATTTGGGATATATAAATAGATTCAAACTGGGTGTAAGATATTAGGCTATGCTTGGAGATCCGTCAGTTCTGAAAAATTTGCACAATCAGCTAAGAATAATGCCTTGAACTATAAGAGCAACATGAAAAAGTATGATGCCCCATATGGCCGCCATTTTGAATTTCACCATCAAATCTTGATCTTAGGCATGTATGTAAGTAGATTCAATATGGGCGTTAGATGTCAGGCTATGTTCAGAGATCTCTCGGTGTTGATACATTTAAAAAATAACCTGCGAATATTGCATTGAACTATACGTGCAACATGAAAACGTGATTTTCAGATGACCCTATAATTGGCCACCAATTTGAATTTGACCACCAATTCTTAATCTTAGGGATATCTAAATAGATTCGAAATGGGTGAAAGATATTCCACTATGGTCAGAGATCGCTCGGTTTTGATAATTTAGACAATCAGCTAAGAATAATGGCTTGAGCTATACGAGGAACATGAAGTTTGATTTTCAGATGACCCCATATGGCCGTCATTCTGAATTTGACCATCAAATCTGGATCATAGGGATATGTAAATAGATTTAAAATGGGCGGAAGATTTCAGGCTATGCATAGAGAACCCTCAGTGTTGACAAATTTGCCCAGTGAGCTAAGAATAATGTTACTACTCAAGCAACATGAACAACTGTGATTTTCAGAATACCCCATGTTCGCTATTTTGAATTAAACCATCATATTTTGAGCTGAAAATTATGCAAACAGATTCAAAATAGATGTAAGGTGTCAGACTTTGATGTGAGAGCCACTGATGTTAACAAATTTGCACAATGATCTGAGAATAATGCATATTATATGAACAACCTGTAAAAGTGTGACGTACGGGTAACCCCACATGGTCGCCATTTCGAATTAACGCATGATGGTTAATCGATAGAATTATGGAAATGGGCTAAAAATTAGCCCAATATAATATTCCATAGTATAGTATTCCATTCCACTCTGAACCCTACCACACAAAGTACTAATTTACCATGGGTATCCATTTTAACAAACCATGTTATCAAAAGTCACATTTGGCGTCTTTGGTCAACCGTCTACATCTAAGTGTGAAGATCATGGCTAAATTCAAAATGGTTGAAATAAGGAGCATTTGTCATTGTTTTCCGTCCATTTTTTGTTATATTTTGTGCCTACAAATGCATAAAAATAATTTTTTTAGCCTAAATAAGCATTCTCCATCGCACTGGTATTTTAAGAAAAAAATAGGTGAAAAAAACATCAGCTGAAAAATGTCTTCCGACCAGGATCATGTCATCATGATGGTCATCTTGATTTTTTGAAAGCACTTTATGGTAGGCGTTGGCCCAAGTATAAAGTATAGAAAGTTTCAGTCCTCTAGCCCGAGGAGTAATGAAAATAGATAGAGAGCGATCACCCCTCCCCCCACCTGCCCAAGAATGCAATTAATAGACTCAAAATACCCCGGGTCTCAGTAGGGTTCAGTTGCAGGTAATATTAGCTATAGGTAATGTGTATATTTGTAACAAATCGGATTCAAATACCTCGATAAGCCATAACTTGATAGCAATTATTCCTAAGACACGGAGAACGTGAGAAAATCGATGTTTTATCATTTGTGGCGGCTATCTTGGATTTTGGCGTTTCACTCGAATTCTAAAGGAAAGTCAGGAGGGCTCCTAGGCTGAAACTTAATTATCAGCAGCCCTTCAGTAAGCATCATGCAAAATATGATGCTTTTATCCGGCCTGTAACGGTAATGTTGAAAAATACCTAAGCCACCTGACTATACCGTAATGGAAGTACATGTTTAAATTTGCAGTTCCATGAAATAGAAACTGCGTTTACAAATAAAACTACTGAAATTCACACTGTGTAGCTGTATATCTAGGTCTTTCCATTTCAGATGGAAAGACCTTAATTGATATTGTGTTTATTATTATTCATTTTATAATTGTAATTGCACCGAGCGAGTGAATGATATGGAACATGTAAGGTGATATACTGGTTAAATATTTTGTAGCATTTCCCTACTTACATATTTCCCCATCAGCAGTTCAATAGTTACAGACAATTTCACCATTTAGTTATTTCTTTAAAACATAGATCTTTTTTGTACGTAGCACAGGGATAAAGGAAATTGGGCTACCCAGAAATTAGCAGAGGAGGCTGCAAGTAGGACAAGACTAATGGCAATAATGAGAACGGTGGATTGAAATACATATACTGTGCCTGGTGAAGATAGTTGGAACATTGTACTAGCCATTCTCTTGTTTGACCATGTGCCGATATTCTGGTGCAATTTTATGTCCATGCACTCATGGTGTCTACACACTGTTGTTATCAAAACTTTGCTGAACCAAGGGGGATAACCAACCATCAGTCAAAGGCTGAGAAAATCAAAGTGACCTATCTGACATGATGAAAATATGAAGAGAGAATAGTAGAAATGACTAACACATTTATCTAAGGGAGACTACTGAATGTTGGTCATTCTGTCTATAGAATATGATATGTTGTTGTTAGCGAAATACCAAACTGGCGTATCTGACATGACTAAAAATTGAAGAGTGAATGTTGGAGAAATTATATTTTATCTACCCAAGAGGGATGACTCAATATGGCCTGTCTGTTGCGAAGGAAAATTGGAGCCAAATACCAAACTGGCGTATCTGACATGACTGGGAATGACATTACATCATTCAACCAAGGGAGGTAACCGGCCATCAGTGAAAAGCTAGGATAAGGAGACTTCATGGAATGCTATGACGTCGTTGCACCAAGGGGGATAACCGACCATCGGTCAAGGGCTGAGAAAATCAAACTGACCTATCTGACATGATGAAAATATGAAGAGAGAATAGTAGAAATGACAACACATTTATCTAAGGGGGACTACTCTATGTGGCTAATTCTGTGTATAGTACATGATATGTTGTTGTTCACAAACAGCTCGGGAGTTGTTCAACAACATTGCTCACCTTGGTACACTTACCAGGCATCAAATCGACATACATATACATGTATCTGACATGATGAAAATTAGAAGAGAGAAAATTTGAAATGACATCCCATTTTCCTAAGGGAGACTACTCAATGATGCTCATTCCGTCCACCCAAGGGGAACTACTGTAGCCTGTCTTTAGCGAGGCAAAACGGGAGAGAAATATTGATCCAGAATATTTCACATTTTAAACTTCAAATGATAATGAACTACTTGGGAATGACATTCTTTCGCTGAACCAAGGGGGATAACCGACCATCAGTCAAAGGCTGAGAAAATCAAACTGACCTAACTGACATGTTGAAAATATGAAGAGAGAATAGTAGAAATGACTAACACATTTATCTAAGGGGGACCACTCAATATTGCTCATTCTGTCTAAAGAATATGATATGTTGTTGCTGTTAGTGAAATAACAAACTGGCATATCTGACATGACTGAAAATTGAAGAGTGAATGTTGGGGAAATTATATTTCATCTATCCAAGGGGGACGACTCAATATGGCTTGTCTGCCGCAAAGAGAAATTGGAGCAATACCAAACAGGAGTATCTGACATGACTTGGAATGACATTACATCATTCAACCAAGGGAGATAACCTGCTATCAGTGAAAGGCCAGGATAGGGTGGATAATAGAATTGGGTATGACGTCATTGAACCAAGGGGGATAACCGACCTTTTGGTGCCATTCAAAGGCTGAAAAAATCAAACTGACCTATCTGACATGATGAAAATATGAAGAGAGAATAGTAGAAATGACAACACATTTATCTAGGGGGATTACTCAATGTTGCTCTTTCTGTCGAAAGTATATGACATGTTGTTGTTGTTCACGAACAGCTCGGGAGTTGTTCAACAACATTGCTCACGTTGGTACACTTACCATGCTAAACGCTATATACTGCTCCTCCTTTCATTAGCCGAATAAATAACCTTGAAACTTGAACGTCAGGTGCTCATCAGTTCACTTGATTTTTGATCAGATATACAAAGAACCATGTTTCCCACATTTCTCCTGTCCTTAGCGAGGTCAATATAAAATGTGGAATTGACGTATCAAAACTCGGAATCGGGACTCTTGTAATCGTACGAGTTCTCCATCTGCTATATGGAGAATCAGCACTTTACAATAAGCCAACCACCACCCCGACCGCCACCCTATTCTCCCTTGAAGTTACTGACATGTTCTCTTCATAATCCACACTGATTTGCTCTCGTGATCCCTTACATGAAGGATGGACCAATTGGGGGCTGTTGATCCAAACTATCTATATACAATATATGTGGTTCCTTGCATTCATTCCTAAGAAAACTGAGCATTCTCATCGGAATTGCCATTCCCTGGAATAAAACTATCAATCCTAGTTTAATCTCCAATATCAATTTTTTGTTTGTTGAAACGAAAATTAACCTTTACAGAAACTCTATGATTGTCTGGAAATCCGAGATTCATTTTCGAAAAGAATTGCCCAATCACTTCTTTAAATCAATCAAGTCTGTCAACAGCTCCCGAGCTAACGTATCTAATTCCATTTAAACTGGTGCTGGATGCCATGCACTTACTTCATAATCTCCACATGAACGTTGCAATAAAAGCGCGGCTGAGTTATTACGGGTACGCCCCTGAATCCTCCGTATTTTAGAGTCAGAATGTGAGTTACCCATGAGCTTTCCTGTGGTGGCATATCGTTACTTTTTAGTCGCTAGACGTCGTCAACTTTTTCCACCTCTTGCACATCTCACCAATTTAGTACTGGAAGATATTCCGCGGTTCACTGTTGTTTTAGTCCTAACGGATATGCGATGTTAACATATGGAAAACTGTTTTGTATGTGATGGAGATAAAAGTGATTTGTGCTTCAATCCAAACCCTGCCAATTTTCTTCAATTGTACGTAATAAAATCTCAGTCTCGCAAAAATATATAGCAATGGTCAGTAGCAAAAATTAGTCATATCATCACTCTTTGGCCTCTTATAGCTTTTCAGACTTATAGAATTACCTTGGATATCAAAAGTCAGCTTAATCCCCACTTCAAGAAAGTTTAAGAATGATGCATAGCTTGGGATTGATAACTCACCAATGCTGTCAGACTTGCGTTTATTTCCGCAATAGCCTCTAGAACAAGATCCTGGTTACAGAGGCAGAGAGTCCAATTTGAGACGACGATGGTTGCAAACAGCGTCACCTGTAAGACTGTACAATAACATTAAAGATTAGGTCTAGAGTCTCAGTCTTCTGTGAGCACAAGGTCTTTTCAACAAAGACTATCATTGCAATTATATTCCTTGTCTCGAAGTAAAGTAGGCAATATCGATATTTTACACTTCATCTTGAAAGATAGGACAAACATTTTGGGTACATACGTTGGGTGCGAAAATATTAAAAGAAAAAGACTCAATATTTCAACATATTTACAAAGTCCAACCGTATTTAGAATACACAATGGGGAGCACGATTCAAAATTCGCGAGCCCTCAACATATAAAGTAATTCACCGAGACGCGCCAATATGCACATCTGTCAATGTATATACACCTTGATCAGTTGAAATAACAATAAACAAATGAAACAATTTTGAAGGGTTCGAAATGTGTAATGCTGTTTTAAAACTAAAGAAGTTTGAATGGAAAATGTTGAAGTTATTAGAAACAATTATAGCGCACAAAAAAAGTTAATTCAACACCAGGATTCAATTTTACCACCGATAAACTATGCAGTGGATAACCACCACTTAACCAAAGGGACGTGTTTTTTTTCCAGTTAATCCCTGGACTAACAAACTCGACATTTTCTACAATTGATAAAAGACCACGATTTCACATATTATCAGCCATTTAAAATTGTTCGATTTTCGTCACCTCAGCTTGTGTGAGTGGAAAATTGTGCAAATATTAAATGCCTTTAACACTAGGGCTCTCAACCGGACAACTTTCCTTGACCAGGGTCTGATATTTCGAAACTGATATACTACCATGTGCTTTTTCCGGTAAATTGTCATACCCGAAGAGTTGATCTTAAGGTCTAAAAAATGCACTTCGTCAGCACTTTCAAGCGACAAGCGTGTTCCAAGCATTTGCTTTTAAACGGGTGGGCTTATATATGTAGCTAATACAATTGTATCATCCACAAACCACGCAAAGAACTTTACCACACCTTGTATTATAAGGTTATCGATTTCCACTTTCTCCAGTTCAGTCATGATGATTTGTTGGTGTTAGTGTCTCACCAGTTTCATTCATGTTCACGCTGAGAATGGGTATTATTATCTCTCCCATAATTCGTGCAAATTAGTATAGGACCTAGTGGATTAAGGCCTCGTCATAATCAACTAAAGTCCCTTGATGGAACTGCGATGAAAACAAAAATCCATATAATAAATCGTAGGGTGGCCTGAGATGTTTGAATGAACATGTTTTAGTTAGCACATTGTAGTATATAACACCACGGTTATTAGTCGGTCTCAAACATAGTTTAACATAACATTGCTTCATTACATGGGCCATTTCTTCTCATTAGCTAAGTCACATCATAGGGACATGGTGGGGCATGTCACACTGGGAGAATGTCCTAATGGGCTTACTTTGTCATTTTCACTAAATGGGGTCGTATTCTAGTGGAGTGCTACTACAAAATAATTCGAACCATACACGGGAGGGATACCTTCGGAGATTACAATTTGCGAATGACTGTTCTTGATGTCAGAAATAATCTTACCTCTTCTTACTCTTGTGATATCCATTTGCGTCTGCTAGTAAGCGTCGAATTATTATATCAAATAGTACCAAATAATTCGTAAGGTGAAATATCCCAACTTTGTTTTAAACCAATCCTATTGATCTTTAATTTTCAGAAATATTGCCAAAGCCTTGGTTATATACAGTATTCAGGGCAATTCCTAGAATACCCTCCTTGTCCGGTTTCTCTTAGATCCTACCAAATCTACCTAACAACCAATTATCTGCTTTCTGCGATGAATTTACCGAGCTGAACTATAATGGCAGCATTCATTTTATGAATTAATCGGAATGATGGAAATGTAAAGATTTACCGCGTTACGAAAATGTCATATCTAAGCAATCGTCCTATATTGCAAGAGAACGAGGAAGCAGGACCCCGAGTTAAAAGTTTCCAACGACATCATGCTTCACATGATCAATATCTTCAAATCTACCCCACTATCAGTATAAGGTTCGTCGGTATAAATAGGATTTTCGGACTTTCGATTTTTAATTCCGGACTCAATTTTAGAGACTGAGGAGCATTCATGAAACGAAATATTCAGCATAACAGCTTCATAAGAATTTGGGAAATTTAAGCCCTTAACGACGAATGTGAGACGTACCGATATCACAGACCAAACGACATATTCTTCAAGGTTCAAAGAGGTTGATGGGGAGGGGGCGCTCGTAGGTTAAACACTATGAACGGGCGTCACATCCGATATCCAGAAACCATGCAGCCATCGTCTATAATGAATGTCCTCGTCCATAGCATAGCCATAATCAAACATCTTACTTGAAGATATCGTGAAGTTTCAACTCAACAGGCTCATATGCCCCACAACATCGTGGGACGTCTTTCTTTCATGAAGATTTTGCGATAATAATAATTTCGGAATTATAAACATTGTGTTGCTCATTAATTCAACGACAAAATACAGAAATGATTCCTGGAGAAACACGTTTCAAATAAGTGTTTGAGTTGTCACAGCGAAACAGCTTACCAATTACCAGTATACAAGTTGTCAGAGCATTTTCATCATAGCTCTCTAGATTTGTATCTAATACCGCTTATGCCGGTGCTAGGGGCCGTGTGGTCATATCATCCAAGTTGCCACATGAACAGGTACAATAAAAGCGTACCTGAGATACAACACATATCACGAATCGTTAAATTCTTGGTATGTGCTTTAGAATAGGTTAACCAGAAGGCTATTCTGTGAAGTCATGTGACGCAGTCAGTATGTCGGCACCTCTTCCCACTCCCTTATATGTGTTGTAATTTGAAGAAATTTTCAACTTTATTCGGGATTTTTGATGTCTGTATAATTGAATTACAAGCGTCTAGTCCGTCATTCATAATCCAGCCGTCGTCCATTAGAGAATATCCGCGTCCATAATCCAAAGACCTATTCCATTTCCATATAACAGTATTAGCACCAAATTCAAAAAGACAAAAGTATACATAAACATAGGCTTGTTTCCTGCAAGAGAGAAGCGGTCAACAGTTTTCAATGATGCCGGCAAGACATCATGATGTTCCAAAATATCAAATCCGTATCGCTGATCAGTATTCTTAATCCATAATATTCGTTATAGAGTCGTCATCTAAAAATGATGTATCTCAGTCACGCTTTGATTGTGCCTGTTCATATGAGTACCATGAGGATCTTGAAGTACATGGGTTCATACGGCCCCTAACCCCGGGTTAAGCGGAATTAGACACAAGTTACGAAACGTAGCGCCATAGATCTTGCACGCTACGTTCGTATTTTTGCTATCAGCATGCGATATGTATCGCCAAATTTGAGAAACTTTGAGTGGAGGCGCTTGGTGGAATAGCCCTGTTTTATAAGTTTCTGCAACAATGTTTTGTGACGTTGATTAAAATCATCACATTTAACACAGGATCTAGCAAATGCTACTAAGCGAGATATGTATACGCCATATGCAGGTCCCACTGGAATATTACTATCCAGAAAGGGATAGTTTACGATGTCGAAATTGTAATCATCTCTTTTGTCATAAAGTCGACGAGAGAGAATGCCCGCTTCATTTTTATAGAGGTAGAGATCTAAATAAGATGTGCCTGTAGGGCTATCTGTAGTTTCCTTAAAATCCAGTGAAGGTGGATATATATCCTTCACTGCGTCATTTATATAGCGATTATCCACAGCGAGAAGATCGTCTATATAGCGTTTGGTGAATGAGAAGGAACGGGCTTTGAGTGGATCGGTTTTTGAAAGCGCCAGCATATAGTCATATTCATAAGAGAACAGATACAGGTCAGCCAACAGGGGTGCACAATTAGTACCCATTGGAATACCTATATGCTGCTGATATATTGTGTTGCCAAATTTCACATAGATATTTTTAATGAGAAATTCAAGCAACTCTATAAACAAAGAAACATCCCATGAATGATATCTCTTGTATGTAGTCGAGCTAAAGAATGCTTTATGGCTTCCGACATTAATATATCTACGACCGATTTGTGGTTGGTAAACAGATGAATGGATTTAAAAGTATCAGTTCCACATCGATACGTGTTACTGTTCACGAAATAAAGAAGCTTTACACCTTCCCAACAGTACTATAGGCATATATCGTAAAGATCAAACACAGGTTAAAGTCAGTCTACACTTGAGCTTAGGAAATTGTTTGGAGAAGCATAATAAAAAGTTACAACAGCGTTTCATCTGGTGAGATAAGCTGTATTATTAAAAAGAAAACAAATTATGCCGATGTATTCGATCATATCTACGGAACGGAAATGACTGCTTGGGGGAAGTCATGTAATTGCAATGAAAAGATCCTACTGCAATATTAGGTTAACTTAGAAGGAAGTAATTATTTTCTCTGTCCCTCGTAATATTAAATGACATAATGTCGTTGAAAGAACTCTATTGAAACCAGACCAGTAGTTCCTGGTCAGTATGTTTCATCAGAATAGGTCAGTAATCACTTAGACAGTATGAGAACTTGGTGTTACCCAATATCCAATTTCAATGAAACAAGGCCAACCGGGGATGTCGGATTTCACTAGTTAAAGACAATATTGAAATTCAACTTGTCGTAAATATTGCCAGCGCGCGTTGATTACAGATATTTACAGATAATATTTTGGACTCACTTCCCGATATTCAACCACCGTGTATTCGATCATATCTACGGAACGGAAATGACTGCTTGGGGGAAGTCATGTAATTGCAATGAAAAGATCCTACTGCAATATTAGGTTAACTTAGAAGGAAGTAATTATTTTCTCTGTCCCTCGTAATATTAAATGACATAATGTCGTTGAAAGAACTCTATTGAAACCAGACCAGTAGTTCCTGGTCAGTATGTTTCATCAGAATAGGTCAGTAATCACTTAGACAGTATGAGAACTTGGTGTTACCCAATATCCAATTTCAATGAAACAAGGCCAACCGGGGATGTCGGATTTCACTAGTTAAAGACAATATTGAAATTCAACTTGTCGTAAATATTGCCAGCGCGCGTTGATTACAGATATTTACAGATAATATTTTGGACTCACTTCCCGATATTCAACCACCGTCACCTTTTCTGAATAATCAACCAAGCGTAGAGCTAGCCTGTCCCATAATCCATTACATTCTGAAACAGGCTGAACATTAGTCTCCATATGAATGGGCTAATGAACTACAATGCATTCATCAACTTCGTTTTCGGTCATCCAATGTGTTACTACATGTAACACACCCATGAACAATCCTGTAAGTTTTGTCTAAGCCCACTCAGATTGAGCGGACTGGAGATTATCGTGATCATTACAACACATATAAGGGAAGTGGGGGAGAGGTGCCGACATACTGACAAAGCCACATGACTTCACAGTATAGTCTTCTGGTTAACCTATTCTAAAGCACATACCAAGAATCTAGCGATTCGTGATATGTGTTGTATCTCAGGTACGCTTTTATTGTACCTGTTCATGTGGCAACTTGGATGACATGACCACACGACCCATAGCACCGGCATAAGCGGTATTAGATACAAATCTAGAGGGCTAAGGTGGTAATGCTCTGACAAATCGTATATTGGTAATTGGTGAGCTGTTTCGCTGTGACAACTTGTACACTGAGGATTGGTGAGCTGTATCGTCGTCAGATGAAAATGACGACATTTAACACAAAAGACTAGTCTGTAAGGCTCGATGTCGACCCAGCATCAACTTCCTCTTACACATCCACTAGCCTCTTACTCAGACATTTAATACTGGGTTTGTGAACAAGGCGTTTCTCTGGATCAGGTTTCAAACCCTGTTGAGTGTACGGGAACACGATCCTGTCTACACAAGGATAGAGCCTAAATTGCTTGCTATGACAATCCATATCTACGCGATAAATCTCAAACTGCTTTACGTTTCTAATAAAAATTAAATTTTACCGATGTATTCGATCATATCTACAGAACGGAAATAGGTATTGTTAGGCAAGTCATGTATGTGCAATGGACAGATCCTTCTGCAATATTAGTCTATATGAATCGGTACGCCAATGTATCTATCAGCTCCGCTTTCACACATTCAGTGTGCAAAACTTCACCCATGAACAATCCGGTACATTTTATCTAATCTCTCTCTTATCTCAGCGAACTGGAGATTATCGTGATCATCAGCTGATCTCTTGCTCAGATCCTTACTGGGTTTGTGAACAAGGCGGGACTCTGGACTAGGCTTCATATCCAAATGTATGTACGGGCACATGAGCCTGATTAAATCAGCCCAGAGTTTAGAGAGCATAAACTCCCGTTGACAAATCGCCTATCATGAAAACCCATATCGACGTGGCAGATCTGAAATTAAGCTACCAATCTGCTAAATATTGGATCGCTAACCAGTGAGAACGCTTATACCGCAGGGCCTGTTGCTATGGCTAAGCCGTAAATCTCATGGCTATAACTGATTTCCATTTCTAAATGCATTGAAGCTTTGGAAACAGAGAGAGATAATTATCGATTTTACTTCTATATTTCTCACAAGTCGTGACAGTGACAGTATTGACAGCGTAGCACGGTGAGATTGTGAAACAATAGGGATTGTTTCCAAAATCATGTGCAAAATCAAGAAATTACAACAGATTCATTATGAAAGCATGTTTGAATGGGACAAATGCAACTGTTGTGGTCTGCTATTTCACCAATCCATGTCAGTCAATAGCAGCCAGTTAGGTGGTATATCTCATTTAATCCGGCTACGCTCTCTCAGGTCCTGATTGGCTGAAACAGATAATTTGGTACCCGCAACGTATGGAAAAGAAATTCTGTTCTCAGTTTGTCCAATTTTAATATTTAACAATTTATCATGCAGCTCTTGCCGAGAAATTGCATAGATAATAAATTCGAAAAATCTGAGCGAAAAATCGACCAAAATATGCCATTTTTAAAAGGCGGCCATCTTGGATTTTTTACATTTTCTGGAAGAGGTTGACCCAAAGGTATAATCTGGTAAGTATCAGCTCCCTAGCTCAAGGGATAAGAAAATTAATTAAGGGGGCCATTTTGCCCCCCCCCCCCCCCCCCCAGGCCTGGACAGGTTCTCAAAAGCCCAGGCCAGATAGGGTTAATATCTTGATACATTTCTTCAGATGGCGGCATTCCGCTTGTCCAGTTGGGTATTCGAATAAAGTACAGTCAATTTCGAATTACTGTATATCCATCGTGAGCAATTGACTATAGCTGGAATAAAGAGCTAACTGAACATGAAAGTGTTTGCTCATCTTCATGGAGAAAACTAGGAAATACACCACTGGCAGCAGCTATTAAGGTCCGCTGGAATAATATTCTAACAAACAAAAACATAATTGGTGCATAATTGAGTTACAAAATGACAGGGTTTACAGATAAACAAATTTACATTCTGGTATTGATGCCGGACCTATGTTTCATCTTAATTATACCGAAATATGTTATTTTTTCATTAAATCTGGACATTCTGAACTGAAGTATCAGGAATCAGGTGTTACTCACACTTATTTGTCAGTATGTGGATGAATTTGTCACCGTATCTCGTGTACATGGTCAAACACGTTCGAGTGTGATTTTTCCCTAGGTTCCATTTATTTCCCGTTTAGGACCATATAAGCATAAATTTGAATAGCTAATTACCTAAAATTTATGAACGTAACTGATTTCCATTTTTTGGATGCAGTTTGAGACACGGAAAAAGATGAGAGTGTAATATAGTTCATGCCGATTTGTTTCTACATTGCTCAAAAGTCGGGTACCCCAATTATTGGGTGGCCTGGTATGATTTTGAAATAAAGACGTCCTTTGCAAAACAATGTGGAAAATCATGAATTACACCTGATTAATTAAAGAAATTTTAAATAGTGCAAGCACAGCTGTCGTCTGGTATTTCATTAGTCCACTTCAGTCAATATCGACAAATTAGGTGACATCTTTACTGTTAGTCCGCATACATGTAGCCACCCATGCAGTCTGTGATCTGATTAGCTGAAACAGAGAAACTGACAGTGACTCTCGTCATAGAATTTCTGTAGATCCAATTACAAGCGTCTGGTCCGTCATAATTCAACCGTCGTCCATTAAAGAATATCCGCGTCCATAATCCGAAGACCTATTTCATATTCCATATAGCAGTATTAGCACCAACTTCAAAAAGAAAATCATAGTACACATAACATAGGCTAGTTTCCTGCAAGAGAGAAGCGGTCAACAGTTTTTAATGATGCCGGCAAGACATCATTATGTTCCAAAAATATCAAATCCGTATCGCTGATGAGTATTCTTAATCCATACTTGTTACCAGACACACATTGTTACCCCAAAATATGCTTGACATCCCATCGTCATTAAGAACAGCGAGAACATTTTGATAGGGTGTCTGTGTCTTTGTTAGGCTATGTCAGAAAATGCTCCGTAATCTAGAGTCTGAATATGAGATGCAGAAAGAAGATTTCCTGCGGAGTCATATGGTTGCGTTTCAGTCGACAGGCGTCGTCAAATTTTCCCACCTCGTACATATGTCTCCAATGTAAGAAAACGTTCTATGGTTTTAGCTTTCGAAAATGTTAAAATTGAGCGCGTCTGCCTCATCATAATATCGCTCTGACGGCTCTACCTGTGACTACTAGTTTAACAAGTAAACTTTCGCAATCCACATCTTTATCTTAATTATATCACTAAATACTTCTTGTCATTATGACAAGGAACCTGACTGATGATCAGAATTCTTTTCTTCTCTCATGAAATTTTTCTTGCCGAGGGAATTCCAGAACAACTCGATGGCTCAGTGAATAGCTGAATTTTGCAAAGGGCACTGGCTAAGAAAAACGTCATGTAGTATGATGTTTGTTGATTGTTGAGTGTTGGAACCTGTCTTCATATCTTGGTTTTTAATCTCACTACCTGATTATATTGAGCAGTTGCTGGATTGCGAGATTTCAGGAGAAATTGAATCCCAATGGACCTCCAGATTCATCGAATTGAGAATTATATTTAGATATTTTTCGCGGCATTTAGAAAACAGGACATACCTAACAGTTTTGAATCGTTATATGATTCCTTCATGCAAATCAGTTCATGGAGTTTTCCAACGAGATTCGTTTGATACAGAGCTAAAAAATAAAACTAAAAATAAAATAAACCCAAATAAAAATAAATATAATTCAACTCCATTCTGTTTGGACTACGTCGAGCAGGTATCGCATACCAAATTTAAGGTCAGTAGGTCAAAGATCAAGGTCACTGTGGCCTAGAAGTCAGGAAATCGTGAAAATTCATTTTTTGATTGAGTGGAGACGTTAGCTACAGAAAGTATGCCAGTTGCTAAAATTATTTAAAAAAATAGTAGGTCATAGTTCACCTTGGCACCCCAAACAGGGAATCATTGAAAACATTTATTGTGTTTAAACTTGAATACATCATGCTGATTGCAAATTAGAAAACTATTGAGATCGAAAAATCTAAGATCAGGGCCAGATCAATACAAATAAAATCGGAGGAAAACCACTGAAAATCACATTTTTGTGAGTGTATGCATTAGTGGAAAGCGAAAAATCATTTGTCAATGCCACTAATCACCAGTATTTCACTCTAAAACGTAAGACTCAATATTTCGTTTTAATGACGCAGCCTGTAGTGCTAAGTCAAGTTTTGGTTCAATATGCAGTGGCCTATAAAAAATCGGAAACTGTTGACATTGTATCAGTATTATGCGAATGCCGTTGTAATACGTATTATGCCAATAATAGAGAACTACACATGGTAGCCATAACCATACTGGAAACCTGATCTCCAGATTACGTAAGAGTAACGTTTTGATGAGATTTGATTAAAATTTATCTCAAACATCAGCAGATATGGACTTCAAGTCTAACTTCCTTCTTTATGAGACGAGTTTTGGATATTTCACATTCATGTTTCAATCGAATCGATTAAGATCTATTTTTCGAGTATTCTAGTTGTGAGTGAGTTGTGAGTTGTAGATATTTTAAAGTAGAATATTTCATTATTTCTATTTTGACATTTCACTGATTGGTTTCAATTTTTGAAATCCGCTCGCACGTTTGCCTCTCGATATACACGCCTCCATTAGAACCGAGAAATTTCGGCCTATTCGTCATGTAAGGAAACACAAGGTGACTACATGTAGGGAACTTTATTAAACCTGGAAGAGCTACCCGACAAGCTGTATTGCACACCGTGTTCCCGGTTTGAAGATCCTTACATGACGAACTTCCCGAAATTTCCCTTTTTTCCGAATTTCCGTTACGTGTCGCAACAATAACAACAGATTCATATGCCTGGGAATTTTCGGCAGCCCATATATTCTATATTTATCATTATTTTATAAGTACGTGCAGGCACGCTTGAAGTATGCAACGTCTACAAAAACGCTTCCTTGCTGTTCGATAATTTTCGCTTTTCTTATTGTGGTGTCTTTGATAATTTATATTGTGATAATAGTCGCCATGGATATTACCCCTGCTAACCTGAATACAAACGTCAGAGCCCACAACCAGTAAACCAATAAAGAAATTGCTGCCCCCTTCGCCTGTGCTGAGATGGAAAATTCAAAAAAAGACTCCCGAAAAAGATGTTGAGAAATTACCAAGATGGTAACAAGTGGTTCCTGGGTAATTCGAGGGTGTTGAATCGGAACCGAAATCGTTAATTAATCTTAATAGCAAATTAAACTGGAAATTTGGAGTGACTCACTCCTGGTGTAGGAAGAAACTGAGACAAAACTTTCCAAAATATACATTTGGCTATTATTCTAACTGAATGTGAAAGGAAACTCTAATTAGCCCTCATGATGACGACGCAGTGACGCCATAAATACACCAGCTATACCATGTTGATTTTTCTGCATTTTTCCCCCCTTGAAATGTTTTATTCTGCAAAACTGTTCAGCATATATGAATGTGTTCACGTTGATAAAACAAATCAGTGTTGTGTGCTCTGAATCAATTCAAACCAAAAATATAAATTCGAAACGACCACAACTGATTGGTATTTGCAATGTACCCTAGGCGCTAAGCTCTATAGATTATGTGAATTAGCTCAACCTGAGCCTGAATATGTAGTATGAAATGAGGGGGGGGGGGATGCCTCCAAAATGCGAAAACCCCAATCTTAGATGAACGCTTATGAATACCATTTTTTTAATTAACCAATGGCACTTCACGTATAAGGTAATGTGAAGGGGTTAAACTTTGACTGGAACGATCAGCTACGTTGTCGGAAAGTTTTATTTTGACGAATGTGCCCGTACCGGATGATGGCTGACTACTTCATGTCAAATCTGACACTGGATTTCCCATGATGTTTCCTTGTGGAGAACTATACGAATTTTGCAAATGTTTCTGACCACCCACCGTAGACCTCATTTCGAATTCACCGATGATACAAATATGATGAAAAATGTAGAAACATACAAATGCTAGATGCTCCACAATGGCATCAACTCAAAATTTTCCCAAGACGCAAGAGTTATACAAATAGGGTGGAACACACGATTGTTTCTTTGACACATTTGATCGTATTCACGATTTGCGGGTCATGCCTTCCCACAGTCTCGTTCCTCTTATCTGCTATTTGTCGAACAAAAAATTGATCTTGGGCGCCGGATCTGTGATGAAAATTTCAAAACCAGAAGAGCAAAACGACAACGAAAACGTGGAAAAACCTGGAATCGATGCTGACCTCTGGCCACTATTTCCAATTTATTCATGATTCTTCAAACGGAAGCAATCGACACGAAATGAGCCTGAGATGGTCGGTTTGGAAAGAGAAAAGCTTGAATATGACAAATATGTCCTTTAGGCTTGGGAGATGTCTCGTTTCGAACGAAAAACGTATTAAAAAGAACTTAAGCGACTATCGTGAAACCTCCATCGTAGAAATTTCAAACGACTTTCATAAAACCTCCATTTTGAATTTGATACGCAAGATAATTCGCGTTATGCAAATGATATAGCCATGTCAGAATGCAGTCAGAATGATTAAGTTCGTTCGGAAGAAAGAGAAAAGTTGTTTTGATTGGGATGAACACTCGAAACTATAATCACTAAAGTCTATCCATTTTAAATAGTCGTCTTTGTGACATGTAGGATATAAACGGCTGGCTCCACATAAATTCGGTCGGTTGTAGCTTCCGGTTCAACCAAACTGAGATCCACATAACGATTGCCATTTATCGTTGACTCTATTTCATGATACGCGTAACTTCCGTTCCTTCCTTCCCTGTTCTGTATAGTATGCCGTCATAATTCATTAATACTTTCACGAACAAAGGTCAATAAATCTGTTCTGTTTTGTGTGGGTTGTGTGGTTGGTAATCAGATAAGTCGACCCCTTCATTGACCCTCGTCATCTTCATTGTTGGAGCTATACTCTCTCTCTGAAAACCTGGCACGCAGGTGCATCCAGTATTTATTGATTGTGATTGGCACGGAAAGCATCTATCTGTATACGACAGCCATAAAAAATGCATCCGGTATATCTTATAGAAGTTATGAGCCAGAGTACATGATAAGAGCGCGTGTTAAATCGTCCTGTTTAGCTTTGATATTATGGCCAACTCCTCGTTAGCTGTTTGTTACTGGATGACGCTGATTGGCCAAGAGCTCTGCGTACTCAGGCTGCGCGCCTCGTTTTGCAGCCCAGATCAATAAGATGGTGTATCTGATAGTGGGAGGTGTACAATATGATGACAGGTATATGATTAAGTCGCTGGAAACGAAAAATTAGTGAATTATGACGTCACCTGCGCAATTGTGTATATGTTCCTCTAACGAGTCTGATGACGGTTAACACAGGGAAAACAAAAAGAACATTATAACCTGTTTTAGTTCGAATATCATGGATTAATGGTAGTCATTCTGTACATATCAATATCTGTCAAATAAAATGCAAACAAGGGAATTGATGTTGAGCCAAACCTTGATTTATACAAGCACCAAGTCGGCAATGGGCAACTTTGAGAAAATATATTAATTACAAATTTCAATCAATAGTTTCAAGTCACTGCTCTCTGATTAAGTAGTTATCCTATTTTCTCCACACTGGACCGGGTTCGAACGCTTTTTAGGAAATATATCAAACATTCAAAGACTGCTACGCGGTGCGCTGACATCAAAGTGACGTCATACATACGACGGGTTTTGAACAATTTTTCAACATTTCTCAGTTTCCTATTCACTTTCAACTATTCAGTTAACTCATTATGTGAATATATTAGTGAATTTAGTGTATAGCACTCTGGTTATAGTACTTAATTTCATTGTGAGTTGAGAAAAAAGCTCAATATTGAGAAAAAATAAAAATCCAAATATACCAGACCCATGTCCCCCATTTTTAATATACTCATAAGCGTTTGAGAAGAACAAAAACAAAACAAAAGCGAAAATTGAAAATTGACGGTCAAATTTCAATTTTTGAATTTGAGAAACCAGAAACTAAAAACGAAAATTGAACTGTGCAACTGGGCCATGCCGTGATGGCTGATTTAACTGTTTCATTGTCTGGCCAACTCCATAGACGAATGCCATGGAAATGAACAGGACTTGGATGGGACTAAACATTCGACAACATAAGACGAACGGCTTTTGTTGAAAGACCACGCTCGATTAAGAACCGTATATAGTAATGGACAAGAGTAGCATACTGCCGAACAAATTCTTTGTTGTGATGGAATGAACGTTCGGATTCGTTTATCATTCTAAACGTAGTAGGCTAATGTTTAAAGTTAACACAGTTGTAAGAACCGTAATAAAGACATTTCCAAAAGTGTGTTGAAAATCACACCTGATTAATTAAGAAAGCACTTTTAAATAGTGAAAGCACAGCTGCCAACCAATTAGGTGACATCCTTGTATTTAGTCCGCATTGTTACCCAATCTGTGAATTGCTATATTAGAGAATGCTATGTTAGAGAATCCTCCGTATTCTAGAGTCTGAATATGAGGTACCGAGACAGGTTTTTCCTTTGAACCAAATGGGTGCCATTTAGTCGTTCACTTTTCCCACCTCGTACATATCTCTCCAATGTTAGAAAACGTTCTATCGATTTTGCGTTCTAAAACGTTCAAATCGAGTGCGTCTCATCAGAATATCGCACCGATGGCACTACCGTTGACCACTAGTGTACTAAGTAAATTTTATTTTTCACAATCTACATCTTTATCTTAGATGACATCACTGAATGCCTTTTTTTAATGTGACAAAGAGCCTAACTGGTGATCAGAATTATTTCCTTCTGTCATAAAATGTAGCATTGCTCTGCCGAGGTAATTTCAGAACAAATCTATGGCTCACCGAATAGCTAAATCTAACAAATTAATACTTATTACACTGGCTAAGTAGAACGTCATATCGTAATGAATTTTTAACAATGATCTTTATTGATTGTGGAGTGTTGGAGCCTGTCTTTATATCTTCTTTTTAAATATTACTAACTGTTTATGTTGGCAGTTGCTGGATGACGAGATTTTAGGTGAAATTTAATCCATATTGACCTCCACATTCATCGTCCTGAGAGTTATCTTGATTATTTTAGACGGTATCTAGAATACAGGATATATGTAACAGTGTGGAATCGTTGTTTGGTTTCTTCAGGCAAATCAATTTATGGAGTTTTTCCAACGAGATTCGTTTTATACAGAGCTGAAATAAAATATAAAAATAAAATTAAAATAAATATGATTCAACTTCACTCCCTTTGGACTACGTCAAGCAGATTTCGCATACCAAATTTAAGGTCAGTAAGTCAAAGAATAAGGTCACTGGGGCATAGAACCAAGAAATCGTGAAAATTCATTTTTTGATTGAGCGGAGACGTCAGCTGCAGAAGATTCACCAGGTGCTGAAATTATCAGGTCAGAGGTCAAGGTCAAAGGTCACCTTGGCACCCCAAACAAGCAATTATTGAAAACACTTATTGTGATTAAACTTTTAATTAAGTTAATTATTTAATATGCAGTAGATTTTAAGATATCGGAACTGTTGACATTGTATCAGTATTATGCGAAGGCCGCTGTAATACGTATTTCACTAATAATAGAGAAGTACACTTCATACCCATAAACTTTACCGGAAATCTGATCTCCAGATTCGAGGGCAATCAGTAAGATTTTATTAAAATTTATCTGAAAAAAAATCAGCAGATATGGAGGTTCAAGTCTAACTTCCTTCTTTATTAGACGAGTTTTTAGATATTTCACATTCATGTTTCAATCGAACCGATTTAGATTATTTTCCGAGTGATAGATATTTTAAACTACGATATTTTATTATTTTTAGTTTTACATGTCGCTGATTGACTTCAATTTTTAGAACCCTCCCACACGTTTGTTCTCTCAATATACACACCGCCATCAGAGAGACGTCGTGAACCAGAACCGAGAGATTTCCCTTTTTCTCCGAATTACCGTTACGTGTAGCAACAACAATAGATTTATATTTTCGACAGCCCATATATTCTATATTTATCACTATTTTATATGTACGTTCATGCACGTACGTTCACGCAAAGTCTACAAGTTTTGTTTGATGATTTGCCATAAATATCACCCTTTCTAACCTCATGAATACAAACGTCAGAACCCACAACCAGTCGTCTGTAAAAAAATGTTTGCCTCTTTTGAATGTACTGAGGTGGAACATTCAGAAAAAGACTCTAGAAAAAGATGTTGAGGCATTACCAAGCTGGTAATTTGGGTAGTGCTGAATCCGAATCTGCTTGTTACCAAAATATCCTTACAATGCTTAAGGTTCAAAAATCGTTAATTAACCTTAATGACAAATTAACCTGGTAATTTGGGGTGGCTCAACTCTGTTGTAGGAAGCCCGTATTCCCCATAACATATTTTCGTTACCATTATACTGACCGAGACAAAACTTTCCAAGATATAAATTTGACAATTATTCAAACTGAATGTGAAATCAAACTCTAATTATCTTTCATGATGACGACGCAGTCATACATACACCAGCTATACCAGGTTGATTTTTTAAAATTTTAAATGTCCTATACACAAAGGCACCCAACCGGGCTACTTTCCTTGACCAGGGTACGATACTCTGGAAAATAATGTATCATCATGTATTTGTTTGCCGGTAAATTGTCATGCCCGAAGAGTTGAAATTAAGGTCTAAAACACTGCACTTGATCAGAACTTTCAAGCGTGTTCCGAGTTTTTTGTAAAACAAAAACGAGTAGATTTATAGTTAATACAACTGATCTTCCAGAAATCAAACTTGACCACACCTTGTTTTATAAGCTTATTGACTTCCTCTTTATCCAGTTCCGTCATGAGATAGATTATTGTATTGATGATGTTTTGGCGCTAGTGTCTCTCGACAGTTCTTGGTGTGTGTTTTTTCTGAAAGGATACCGTACATCAGTATAAGAATAGGTCTCCCCCCCCCTCGCAGATGCACTCGTTTGTTGAAACTTGTTTAATCACAGAAATTTCTCAAACGTGTGAGAACGAATAGACTACATACTACTCGGTCATCCTGCTGAAACTTTGTGGCATGACCTGCCCATGAGTTCTATCAAAAGCAGGCAAAATATGCTTAACAATCGAACGTCATCTCTTATCGTTTTACACTAGCGATCTTCCCTTATAGTAAACATATGATTACTCAACATGAACGATACTGCGAAGTGATGTTGATTATGTCATCACTGGCACAGAAATACTTGAAGGAAATCCGTCGTATAAAACGCCAAGAATTGATAGACAAGTACTGATTAGCATATTTGGTCTCCCAATGATGTCATGCAAACCAAATGGTCGCAGGATGACAGAATAGTATGTAGTCTGAGGGAGGACGAATTCGAATACGTAAGCAAGGGGTCCAAAGGCAGTTACCAGTTTTCCTTGTGTATTACACGGTTCGGTTGAATTTACGTAGATTAAGCACGCACACACATGATCAATAATACACTGTGGCTATTTGTATACCACGAGTGCATTCATTTCTACCATATCAGTACGGACTTACATTCTTTGTTTTTATATTTGGTCAATCTCTGACTTGGTGACGCCATTGATTTTTAGTCCAGGGTAGAAATTAAGATATATAATAAATATATATATATTCATATATTTTATCTATTTGGAGGAATTTGAAAACTGGAAATTGTTGTACATTTTGTTGACTTTGCCATAGTTTGTCTGGGTTTGTTTCTTTTCTCATAACAGGATACATATATCACGTCTTATTGTGCGAACGGATGCCATAAAAATGTACAATATATATTTATTTATTTTTTATTTTTATTTATTATTATTTTTTTTGTCATTAATTACTTTCCTTTTCACTGAGCAATTTCCACATTGATTTGTATCAATTGTCTTGTCCGTTTTCCACCAACCCCGAACATCTTGGCCACGTGGGCATTGTGGTGGGTTGAATGTAAAACAGTGGCAAATTACGAGAATAAATGCCCAATGGCCTAGTCCAGGGCTTAAACAAAATAACTCCCCGGTAAATGTTTTAAAACGATGGGGTTTTTTAGCGTATTTCCAAGGTACAAAGGTACAAATGATTTTATAAATCCAGTGGCAACGACGGGCTAATAAAGCATTCCGCACTGATGGAATTAAATCACTGGTGAGTGGAGTGGTTAATTGCTGGTCACGGCCTCCGAGGTTTTTGCAGTTTGTCTGTTTCTAATAACGTCAAATTTTTCTATTCGAATTTTCTGCAGTTTTAAGACTGAATTACATATTTCCAACACTTCAAAGATGTCTCAGTTTTTAGTATTTCGGTCTCGTTTTGAAGTTATATATGTGTGGATAACACGAACTGCTTTATGTGAAAACTGAACTTTTTAATGCAATACAACTAATTCATGGACGAAATTGAAATTTGCGATTGCAAGTTTGAACCAGTCGAAGATAAAATCTAGAAAATCATTAGCAATATACAAGTAAAAGGAGACCAAGGAATAAAATAAGTGAAACAGTTTATTCCCATTTGTTATAAACAACACCCCCTATCGAATAACCATCCATAGCTAGGGGGTGTTTTTCAATGGGATGGTCCATTTTCTGTTCTCCAAATACGCATAGTCCTGAATGATTACTTCTCATATGCATGTCATATTTTGCCCTTAATATTTTTCCAGATATTTGACATGATTCAACTGCTCAAAATATCTTCCTGAGAGAACATCCCAAAGATTGTGATATAAGAAACGGTTTCCAATCATCGTTCGCGAATGAATCGTTTATTTTTCAAATTTTCTCGAAGTCACGATTTTTCAAGAAGCGATGGAATGTTTTCTTTTTGAAAATAAACGATTGATTCGCGTTTGTTGTTCGAATCGTTTTTCTAACGTTAGCAATCCTTTTTCAATCCACAAAATTTTCTCGAATAAATAATCATTTCGTGACTCGATGGTTCTTTAATCGAGAAAAAATAAACGATTGAAAAAAAAACATTAAAAACCGATAGGGATTATAACCGGAAGTAGTGCCACAAGTTGCAGATATACAGGAGTGTTAATGTACCACAAATACATAATTCCAGTCTTATTAAATTCGATCTTTGTTTTTCTTCTGTCTTCTCTGTATTTCTTTGCCTTGTGTAAAGCTACAGTGCCTTCCTTTTAGAAGAAGGTAAATGTTCTCCATTGAATATCGGTCAACATGTCTGGACCTATTAACGGCACATTCATACATCATGGCAGATTAACGGAGAACGATAATAGGTCCTAGCGAAATTTTATTTCTCGATATTTTTATCAATTTATTTTTTTGAAAATTCCTCCTAATATATGTTTACTATAATATATATATATATATATATATATAGTAGAAATTCAGGAAAAGGGTCAAACGTGAAGATAAATTGTTTGAAAATAGAGAAAACGCCGACACGCTCACATTGCTCTAATGCGCATTTCTGCTGTTTATTCAGCTTCTTCAGAGAGCATACTCACGGTATGTCAGATCGTAACAGTTTTATAAGGTACAGTGTTGTATAACATTGTCCTTGGTGATCGTATCCAATATACGTCATGAAAGATACAATTATTTCTATATACAGATTAATGGGGAGGATTAAAGCATACAATCTTAATCCGTAATGCTTGGAAAAGTAGTACAATAATACATCTGATAAATGCAAGTACAAATCAATGAAGTCCGTCTATACAATTGTAAGTGGGATTAAGCCTCCACGATAGGACTACACATGTCTAATGATACATACAAGTTGATTTGTGTTTGATTTAACCTCACACGTTCCAAGTATGTTTTTGGGAAAAAACATGGTAAGTGTCCTGTTTTTTCATATAGATAGATATATTATTCATGTACTATTCAAACGGCTTTTAAATTTACTTATAAACATAGCTTCCTGGACACCCAGCCATCTTGGAATTGATTTACTTGCCGTAATCTGATAAAAAGGAAATATGGTGAAATTTCCTTTGCCACAGCTGTGTATATGTTTACTAACGCGCATATGTCTTAACGAAGACGTCGAAATCTGTTGCTTATGCACGCGAACACGGCCTCGTAGATATAAAGTTTGTCCGATATAATCGGCCGTACAACATATAAGAAATAAAACTACACAAAATGTAGAGTTAGAGCTAAACTCAATATTGCTCTGCTAAACCGGTTTCGTCCATTTTATGGACTATATATATATATACAGTAAATAAATGCAGCGAAACTGCCTTTGTGTGCGGCAAATATAATATTGTTAAAAAATCATGACGAAGTCAACTGGTTTGATTTCTGGCTAACTAGTTTCACCGTGTCTCGACGTGTCTCGTGTCTCGATATATATATATATATACACGCTATATTTCACTTTTGATATATTTCTATATATTAATTAACCAAGAACTTCTCGGTTGGGGGATGGGCTATTCTGGGTTATCACAATGTGCCCTACATGCATTTCAAGTCTGCGCCATAATTATTCTGATAATGCAATCAATGACGAACTCAAATCAAGTTATGACCTCTATTTATAGATATCAAAATTTCTGCTTTTCTGCCAGGAATAAAAACTATTTTATTTCACATCATGGTAATATTTACTAATTTATCATAACGTTTTTGCAGATAGATTACATAAATAAAAAATAAAAAAATAAAAAAATTAACAGAAACATCGACATTGACGTCACTGTGACGCCATCAAAGTGGCCATCTTGGATTTTTTTTAATTTTCTAGTAGAGCTTGACAAAAGGGTATGGTCAGCCGTCTAGTTCAAGGGATAAGAAAAACAACTATTGGGGGCCAGAATACACCCTCCCCCTCCCCCCCCAACCCAACTCATCAGGCCTGGATTGGTCTCAAAAATCCCAGACCAGATAGTGTTAAAGGGTTCGGCTGGGAAAACGAGAGCATTTCAGAAAGCGGTACATGTGCCCTGAGTTTTCATTACATAGATAGGAGCCCCGTGGGGATCCCGGATGTGAAGAGGAATAGGACCCAACCCGTGTGGTTTCCGGGTGTGAAAAGGAATAGGAACCAAGGTCTTGATGTGACTGAAATAGTGTTGAAAGCGACGTTAAATCATATTCATTCACTCACTTATATAGATAGGATTAGTCATAAAGTGACCTGACGAATATATATCTAAATATACAGGGTTATTTTAGCCTGACGAATGCCAGCCATGCTCTCAAAATACACTTGCCTTTGGCTTAGATGGAATGCACCCTTAATGCGTAGCCCCATTTCTGGATTGTTAGCATAATGATGCTGTTTATTTAAATACCTTTTAAAGCACCCAGCATTGCTTGACAGGAATGCATTCAGGGGAGGTATCTCTGATATCACACCAAAGATTGTTATGACTGGTCCTGTATGTAAACAGTCGGCAGTGAAGTGGGGTTTTTGTTATTTTTATTGGGTTTTCTTTTACATGGTAGCCTATAACACTCAATAGTGCTAATCGCAGGTTGGGATAAGATCATAAAAGATTTTTTGTATTAATTTAAAACTTAATAACAATGAAAAATCTTATATTTTTGGTTTTTCAGAATTTCTATAAGCTTATCACTATTGTCCTCGTGAAATGGTCGACCTCTTCCAGTGTACAGAGCTCTCTGAAACAGAAGTAGCCACTGTCAAAACAAACTATTGAGTTTGCACTCGTTTCACCCCATTATGCCACATTTCCCACAAATAAAGTTTCTGTCCATCGTCTTCCTTCTTATCTGTCTCGTGGATGTCATCTATTGTCACCTGTTTTGCATGTATCACATCTGGGCCACCAAAAATTGTGTGTTACTGTTAATCACCTGTCTCCTGAATGTGCTCTTGTTAACAATGCTGATGAAATGTTTGCTATTACTGAGGAATATTTCGGCTTTAGACGATGCATTCTGTGAGGTAATTATCATTGGACTATCAGAAAAGTTACTCTATCTGTGCAAGTTTGGGTTTATTGCGTATGCATGATCTGCAGTACTTGTTGATGGCTTGGTGTTGTATGAAGATTGTTGCCATCATTTTCTGTTACATTGCTTTTTCCTGGACATTCCTGATTCCGGTACGAGAAACTTTGTATCATATTTTTCCCTGTCATCTCTAACATGAACTAAGAAATGAATATGACTTCTTGCAGTGCAGGCCTACTGCTTCTGCAAGTATTAGAGAAGAATTCGCTGTGCCAAATGTTGAGGAATGCACAGCTGAATGGCACAGACCGGCATAGTATCTGCTTTACAAGGTGGATTTGGGTGCACATGTGGACACTGATACTGAGAAACCTCAATTCGCAAGAAGTTCTAGAAAATCTCTAGAGTGAAAGTTCCAGCAGACAAGACTCCAAATAATATAATATTTATATGCAAATAGTTCTATTACCAGGTGCTGGCTAAAGAATTGAGTGTAAACATACCATCATCAAATACGTCTACTTACTCCCAAACTGTATTTACTCTGGAAGATTTATTTACCAATCAAAAAACGTTTCTCAGAGAAAGAGGTATTTGTCTTCCAACCAATCATAACGACCAAAAGTATACTGGACTATACAAAGATGCTTAAATCACCACATAAAACGAGATTCAAAGCTGGTTCTAGAAGCTGCACCACCAAGCTTCTTTCAACCCTGTTGACGAGGGCCCTTCAGGAGGTAAAAACATTTTAAGAAAGCGTCACTATTTCTAAAAACTCTGGCGTTGAATGCAGGCACGGCGGAAGCAATTCATGATTGGGGGGGGGCTACTATCACAGCACAATTAGGCGAGGTTCCAGGGGCCGCTTAGGCCCCAGAAGCTCCAGGGGTCTTACATGACCGGAGAGGCGTACTAGCGTATTTCCGAGCAATAAAACAAGAAATCCTCGCCCG
The DNA here is from genome assembly GCA_036873755.1 of Hanleya hanleyi. NCBI lineage: Eukaryota > Metazoa > Mollusca > Polyplacophora > Lepidopleurida > Hanleyidae > Hanleya > Hanleya hanleyi. The sequence goes on along the minus strand of JAVTVY010038348.1, from coordinate 24,991 downwards.
TGTAAACTCTATTTGTGTTGCCTGTTTTCCCAAACATTTTTTAAATATTCATCGTCAAGCAAAATGATGTTCGGAATTATAAATAATTTAAATAAATATCAAATATATTCAATCCAAAGATTCATTAAGCTTCGATCATGTCACTGGCACAGAGATTGTTTCTATTTGTTGGGAGCCTTTGTCTCCTTGTGATTCATTGAAAATTCTACGGCCGTCAGCGAACGTTCAACTTCTGCGTTACCGGTACGTGGGGTGAAAACTTACCTCGGTCCACTGCATGCTCATGTATGTCCATAGGGAGGAACCGATTCTCGTTGTTTAATTCATTCGCTATATCAACCAAGGTGATGGAATACGTACAACTTGGTTGATATACGTGTAGCGAAGGAAGTCATCAACAACAAGATTCGGAGGCGAGTAATTGGTCGATTTTTGGAGTAGTCATGCAGTCATAATTGGTTGGCTATTATAGCGTGTGCTAGAGCAGCATTATATGAACAAAACTTGTAAATCATGTGAATAAGTGCTTCCTATTCTAGTCCATTTTCTTTCTGATTTTGATGAATGCAAGGCTGAACAATTAGATAACAGTATTTTATCTTCGCTGATATCACGAAACGCCCAGGACATAGGAGTCCTATATTTTTAGCGGCATTTCCTCTTAGTAATTGGTAGCATACATGGTGTGGGGATTTAATCATTTATCGCTACCATCTGTTATAAGGCATAACAGTATTAACGTTTTGTGAACCTAAAAAATATTAAACATTGCCGGTTAAAAAAATCTAGAGCTTTCGCTGGCCCACTAATGCTAGACTGTAGTATATAGTTTGAGATATGCGATATAGATATGCGACGTATTCATTTCGAAAATACGTATTCATTGAAGTATTTTTGCGTTGACATCAAATGAATTTTAGAAAAGTTGGCCAAATTATGGGGGGCTTCAGCCCCCGTAGCACCCCCCCCCCCCCCCGGCTCCGCCGTGCCTGGAATGTATGTGGATATTGAAAAACACAAAATGTCTTACGGAAGAACTTGATGCTGAAGGTCACATACCGCACAGACATGTATCCACATGGGATTTCTCGACTCTCTATACTACAATCCTTCATCAGGACCTTATTGACTGTTAAAGTTCATTAATAGTATGTGTTCAACGAAACTGATCGTACATATATTAATGCCAGAAGCCATAAAGCATTCTTTAGCTCTACTACATACAAGAGATATCACTCATGGGGTGTTTCTTTGTTGATAGAGTTGCTTGAATTTCTCATTAAAATATCTATGTGAAATTTGGCGACACATTATATCTACAGCATATAGGAAAAGCAGGCACTTTCAAAAACCGATCAATTCAAAGGCCGTTCCTTTACATTCAGCAAACGCTATGTAAATGACGCATTGAATGATTTATATCCACTCCATTGAATTTGAATGAAACTACAGATAGCCCTACCAGCACAGCATATTTAGACCTATATTTATATAAAAATGAAGTGGGCCTTCTCTCTTGTCGATTTTATGACAAAAGAGATGCTTACAATTTCGAAATCGTAAACTATCCCTTTCTGGGCTGTAATACTCCAGTGGGACCTGCATATGGCGTATATATATCTCGACTAGTAGCATTTGCTAGATCCTGTGTTAAATGTGACGATTTTAATCAACATGACAACAAATTGTTGCAGAAACTTATAAAACAGGACTATACCACGAAGCGCCTCAACTTTTTCGAATTTGGCGATACATATCGCATGTTGACAGCAAAATACGAGAGTAGCCTGTAAGATCTATGGCGTTACGTTTCGTAAGTTGTGTCTAATTCCGCTTGACCTGGGGTTAGGGAACGTATGAACCCATGTACTTCAAGATCCTCATGGTCCTCATATGAACAGTCACAATCAAAGCGTGACTGAGATACATCATTCTTTAGATGACGACTTTACAACGAATATCGTATGGATTAAGATTACTGATCAGCGATACGGATTTGATATTTTTGGAACATGATGATGTCTTGCCGGCATCATTGAAAACTGTGGACGCGGATACTTTTGATGAACGACGGTTGAATTATGACCAGACGCTTGTAACTCGATGGTGCAGGCTTTCAAGTGATTAAGTGTTAAGAAGCCGTGTAATTTGTTTTGGTGACTTTATGGAAAAGCACTTCTACAGCACAGATGGTAGTTTACAGAATTACAAGCGTCTAGTCCGTCATTCATAATCCAGCCGTCGTCCATTAGAGAATATCCGCGTCCATAATCCAAAGACCTATTCCATTTTCCACATAACAGTATTAGCACCAAATTCAAAAAGACAATCATAGTATACATAAACATAGGCTTGTTTCCTGCAAGAGAGAAGCGGTCAACAGTTTTCAATGATGCCGGACAAGAACATCATGATGTTCCAAAAATATCAAATCCGTATCGCTGATCAGTATTCTTAACCATAATAATCGTTCTAAAGTCTTTATCTAGAGAATGGCGGGTCTCAGTCACGCTTTGATTGTGACTGTTCATATGAGCACCATGAGGATCTTGAAGTACATGGGTTCATACGGCCCCTAGTCCCGGGTTAAGCGGAATTAGACACAAGTTACGAAACGTAACGCCATAGATCTTGCACACTACGTTCGTATTTTGCTATCAGCATGCGATATGTATCGCGAAATTTGAGAAACTTTGAGTGGAGGCGCTAAGAGGAATAGCCCTGTTTTATAAGTTTCTGCAACAATGTTTTGTGACGTTGATTGAAATCGTCACAATTAACACGGGATCTAGCAAATGCTGATGGTGTCTTGCAATTATTTGTTTACCCAAGTTACTCCTTGTCGATATAGCAGAGAACATAAATTGACCATCGAAGCCATTGTATCCAAACATACTAGTGAATGTTGTATATCACTACACTCCTGTAGACTCACAAATTAACATGAGTGGTGAGCATGAAGTTAACCGACAACACCGTAAATCTTATAGATGCTTTCCACCCGATAGTAGTAATTGGTCCCTCTCTGATTTTGTGAACCAAGTATTTACCCAGGTTCAACCACATGGTGAGGGTTTTAGAACCTGGTTTTTGTAATAGCATACCGATGGGTGCTCCATTCTCTTCAAACGAAAATATGACATTTGATGATCAGGTTTGCCCAAAAGCGAGGTTCGGAAAACTTGAGCGATGGTATGATGCGATGGCACGATGAGATGATACGATGGTACGATACGATGGTACGATGCGATGGTACGATGGCACGATGCGATGATACCATGGCGCGATACGATGGTACGATGGAAACTCCTCCATCGTACCATCGTGCCTTCTCATCGTACCATCGTATCATCGCGCGTCGGAAGAGTTGCTCAAGTCGCTTGATCGAACGAAAGTCATGCGCAAATAATTTATATTAATTGATTTTTAATTGCTACATTAATTGATTTTTAATTGTTACACGCCGTGATTTCATCGTACCATCGAATCGTGTCATTGTATCATCTCATTGTACCATCGTACCATCGCCTCGTACCATCGCATCATCGCTCCAGAAAAATAGGGCGATAGTACGATGATACGACATGGCAGATATCAGCCACCATACAAAAGCTATTTCAATACTTGTACAAGTTCATGAACACCTTTGTGAAAACTCACCGTTTACCTCCTTTAAAAAATCCATTTCCTGATGTGTTGATAAAATAGTAATCCGTACACTACTAGAAATCAATCGTCATATGCCATTCCATTATTTCCTTCGGTTCCTACCGTTTTGATCAACATTTTTGGCATTTGAAAACCAAGGCGAACACCCTAATTACTACTTGTATTTGAATCAATGGGTTTCCATGGTTGTGCCAAAAATGTAGTTTTGCGCAGTCGAGGGGACTTAGCTGAAAAATTTTGGGGGATTTTTGCCAAATATCTGAAAAGTTTTGAGGGAAATTTTCCAATTCATATTTTTCTACCAAATTGTTTATCATATGTATATAAATACGACTGACCATATGGAACCATTCTATGGTGTACATGTACAGAGGTTGTACATAGTAAATACATACTAGCTGAATACCAAGCATCAGATCCAACATTCAGTAACTAGCCGTTGTCCATAAATAATTCCTGTATCAATCTTCATGAATATCGTGATTTTCTATGTTCTAAGTACTGATACATCACATAAGCGGTACAGTGCTCCATGTAACCTACATAACCTACATGATGTTGTCAAAGTTCTAAAAATAAACTTTTGCGATTACTGAGTGTAGACAATAACTGATAGCCGGGCTATATTTGTTTTATTTTTAGTTCTTTCACTCCTAAACGACTTGACAGTTGTCAAGATTTCAGCATTGGGGGAAGTGGTATCATAATAGGGGCAGTCAAGAATGGATTTTCTGCAAATGTCACTGTTTTTCCTGCAGTGTTCCTGGTTATGAAATCGTCACAAATACTCAGAGGTAAATGACTATGTTAGTGGATTAGAAACCGATGCCCCATATTCTTACTAGACAGCCTACTATCTTACATGGGGCTGTTATATATGTCAGTAGAGTGGATGGCGGAAGTAAATCTCCAATCTGATCGCTATGGATTTAATATGTAGGTCATATGGGAGTGTATCTGACAATTTCACCTCTTGATGTTACTGAGGCTGACAAGAAGTAATTTGATAAAGTTAGCATCTGAATCCGGGTTAACCGTTTCCGCCAAACTGAATCCGCTTTCTTTGTTTACAACTTTACAGTGATTTGGAGAACCTTCGAGAGAGTGCAACATTACGAATTGGCCAGAAAACTATGGATTATACTGTAAGTATTAAGATATGTATTTTCTCAATAACTCCACCAGCATGCCAAAATCCACAGATGGAATTTAATACTCAGCTTATAGGTTTATCGATACTATCAGGCATCGTTACAGTTTGAAACAAAACAACAACAACAACATAATGCAAGTCAATCGGGCATTTCATCTACTCATTTGCCCATGACCAATACTAATTAATGGATACATGTACACGTATGACACTTATAAATAATGATTCCATGTGTAGTGGGATTGATATGCTTATGCGGAAAACAAATATGACAGCAGTGATGAAAAATATAAACATTCTACATGTATTGGATGTAAGAGGCCTGGATACACAAATTAAGTATACACACCCAAAATTCAATTATATATGTCAAGAAATAGGAGTTTTAATATCTAAACTACACATGATGTACACAGACGGATGCTTATATTATAAAGTATAAAAGTATAAAAAGTTTATATACACACTTCCCTCATTTGAATTTTGAATAACTGTAGTGAATTGTGCAAATCAACAATCCATTTATAGAAATATGAGCTGTGAATAGCGGGGACGTGTCAAAGATTGCGGATAGATATCCATATTCGAGATTACATTCCCATAACGGAGGACTGATATGGGTCGATTCAAATCAATGTTCAAATTGATCAAATATATAGTTCTTGAGATACGACCTTTCGACCACATGCTCATCTGAAAGTTACAATGAGTTTTGTATTCTAAATATTAGGTTATAATGTTCTTTTGTCATTAAGTTAGAGATTTTAGGGTCTTAAAACAATTCTTTTTTTCAGTCAAGTGTCTATTTGAGGCCTGTGCTAGGGACGCCCGAACCTGTACCAGAAGCCAGAGCCCATGGAGATGAGAATCAATTGCCATTTAACTCCATGTCACAAACAATGAAGGATACGTCTACAATGCTGCAGATACACTGTTCTAGACAAAGCATTATCACCAGTGAATTTCCCAACATTTACGAAAATAACATAGGTATGTGAAACTGCTGGAAACTTTTGAGAACAAGGCATTCCCCCGTTGGCGCTTAATTGTTGTGAAAACTAATGTCAAGTTTCTTACGATGGAAAAATGGGTAAAGTGGCTACGGTTGTAGCACGAGACGAAAGAAACACCTTTACTACAGCTGCAGTTTTATTTGACAAAACAGCGAGAACACTTAGGTGTTCCCCAACGACGGTATTAGTTAGTAAAATGGTGCGAAATACTCTTTCTTTGTCCAGTGTCTGTTTCTTGGAGAGGAACAGGTAATATTCTCCGTTTCGTTTTGGAAAATAGTGCGAAAAGGGCATGCATTCTCCAGTGATAGTATAAGAAGCACACACGCAATTTGCGTGTTTAGCCAGAAACTGCCAAGTGTTCCCCAGTGACTGGTTAGGTTCGAAAATTAAGAGACAATTTGACTTTGGAAAGTCAATCAAGTGAAAAACAGTCAGATTCTCCAGTGACAGTAAGAAATTATGCACATGTTCTAGAGTGACCTATTGATTTCAGATTTACACCTTAGTAATAAATTATTTAATATCTGTTGAACCGGAAAACACAGTTGCTGTTTCATTCATATCAATGACCTGATCCTTGTATATGGAAATGTAATTTAACATCTATTTGGCCAATATGTTATCACGTGTAAATAATACATTGCGCATGGATGGGATATAATAGCTTACAGTCAAATACGCGGGAATATATACATTCTGTTGCAGTTTTGTGGATTGAATATTCTCTCAATCATATCGGAAGAATAATTTCATTAATACGAGATGATTTATTCCATCAATTTGAATGAGAGAATTTATTGTCTTATTTTATTTCAGAAATAATTTCTTTGTTTAATATGGCTATCCTCAATTGGGGAAATATTCCCTCAGTTGAATGGAGGGAATGCATTACGTCAATTCCGTTTAAAGGAGTACTTACTTTATTTTACACAGGTTCCTATTACAAAGGTTAGACTCTTAAATAAATGTAACCAACTATTTTACTGTCGTTGAGGGTGATAACCTATTATTTTTATTACAATTTGTGAAGCCATGTTTCCGCTTTGAGGTCGACGTGGGCGCCGCCATGTTGCCTGTAGGATGACGTGACTGATGACGTCAGCATTCAGGACAACGTCCCGGCTAACGCTTGCCTAGGGACGTTCCAACTACGGACATTTGAATTACTGTGTCTGAGTTTTAATTCGAGGAAAAAAACTGGCGCGACAAATCCCACGGGTGTAATTCACAAAAGGAGAGTGGTTTTGGTTATCTCCACCAACTGAAGAATTTCTTCCCCAAGTTTTTCAACTGAAACTTGCTCGATTCAATTTGGACAAAATTTGAAGCTAAGCGAGAAGACTAAAAGAGCGTCCTCTGCAATTGTCCAATGATTTCAGTTGAACGATGATGCTTCCAAGTTCGTAAACATTTTCATTATTACACTTGAATTACTAAAATCAACTAGAACATCAGTGGATTTACTGGGTTCCTTCTTGTGCGAATAATCGACATTACCAACACGATCAACCTTAAATCTCCATGACGTTATGACGTTTTTAGATGAGTATACACTCACTTCCGCTCATCTAAAAACGTCACACAGCGGTGAATGGCGGCGCCCAGTGCACGCCGTGGCGAGCAACAAAATATTCAGTATTTCTTTTATTTCGCATTCTATCAACATAAGTTTTATATAATAAGGTTTGGAATGCGATTGCCGATAAATATAGTCACACTCAAAAATAAGGTAAGTACTCCTTTAAGGGAGTATTCCTTTGTATTAATATGGGCGGAAGTTTCAATCAAATTGATAAATTAAATCATCAGGTCAACTGAGAAAAAGTATACACTCCGCTTCATTTGAAGGAATAATCCCTTATATTAATATGGACGGAGTATTCCCTTATTTGTCCCCTCATGAATGAGAGAATAGTTTGTTTTGTTTTTGTAAACAAAGAATATCAGCTCTTTATCATCATATACAAATGAGTTTTCTCTATGTGAACAAAACCTATCTTTTCAGTGAATCGCCCAATTGGCACATCATTGTGAAATATGTGTGCCGATTTATCGATGTTGAACAGAAGGAAGGAATTAAATTATGATACGGAATGATTTCACACATAAACACCGGACATAAACGAGAGAATTGCGTGTCATGTCTTGAAACGTCATCGCTCTTGAATGTTTGTATTTATATGACTCAAGCCGGTGCAGCTACAATACAAGCGTGGCAGTGATACAACATCACAGGAATCATTTGGGTTTTCAGGATGCATTTGGATATGATGCAGTCAGAGTATTGACTTGTTTGGTCATTTGACTTCTTCTACGCCATCACCGCTTTTTGCCACCATAGTATATTGCCTTTGATAATTTTACATCATACGGCGCGTGTAGTCTTCTTGTGGGAATACCGCAAGATTCATGCATCTGAGAAGGTTTGAGAAGTTGGATCAGTGATTTCCCAAGGGGAATACCCAAGTTATATGCAGTTAAAATGAAGTACAATCTTTAATAAGCAAGATAAACATTTTCATTCGATCAGTATGTCTTCTTGAATGTAGGTTTTGTGGGATACATCGGGTGATGTCCCGAAGGTAGTAATAGTGCTGCACAGAGAAGGTTAACTCTTTCAATTTCGTTTGACAGTTTGCCCTTTGTGTAACCGATTACACATAGTATAGTAATTTTAACGTTTTATATTATATTAGTTCATATTGAAGAAATCTAAGACAATTTGCTTGTGGGGAGATTGTGCCGAATAAATGAAGTCTTTGCTCCATAAGAAGCTTGGCTCCCAAGGTTGGGACATCGATATGGTATATAAAATGAATCGGGCCATTTTACCGTGTTGTTACTTTCATAGTTTCCACATAAACACCAGCAATATTTGCGCAACTTATATACCATGGCCTTTGTCTTAGAATCTTCCATTTTCTAGTCTGAATGTGAATTGACGAGGAAGGCTTTCCTGTGGAGCCATATGGTTGCTTTTTAGTCGTCCTTTACATCTCACCAATATACCGCAGTGGCATTTACTAGATCCTGTATGAAGTGTCACGATTTCAGTCACAAGACATTGCTAAAGGTTTCAAAACAGGGCTATCAAGCGCCTCCAATCCGCGTTTATCAAATTTGATGATACATATCGGAAGATGATACAAACGTAGTGTGTAAGATCTTTGGCATTACGATGCCTAAGTTCCGTCGGTATAATCGTTGAAAAAATGACCGAATCATTCTTTCAAGAACCAGGTTATGTGTTTATACGTTTTGTATGGAAATCGGGGTTATAGCTGCTGCATCAATACGGTCTTTGGATTATAGACAGAGAAATGCTATAATGGTTGACTGCTGAATGTTGGAAAAGACGGTTATATTTTATGGCATTGTCGATATACCTCAAATATGACCCCTTCAACCAAAATGATATTTGGACAAAAGACATAAATTGGGAATATGGTGATATTCGAAATAATGGTCCCAAACTCCGATGACGTATTATATATATATGCTATGATGGAATGAGATCACATGTGAAAAGATACACTTGAACAGAACGAGGAATATTGCGAAGCCTATTAACTTGCGTTTTCGATTTAGGCTCTCAAACAAAACGTATATTGGTTCCAGAAGAAACTGCCAAGTTTGTCTGTTGGTTGATAAACCACTTGCTATCAGTCGCCATTTCGTCACTAAATGGTATATCTGGAAGATTGAAACCGCCTAAGGCGAAGATCGTCTTCAGCAAATTAATTCAGATGGCAGTATGCAAATGTTTGTAACAGTATCCCGAAAAGTATATTGTGATTACGGTCAGGGGGAAAATAACACTCTATATTACAATATACACTTTTGTTGGTTTGACAGGAATCGCTTCGCCAGTAATAGTCGACCGCCCAAGGACCTTAAAAGCGCTTTAAAAATTTTCGATGGAATTTTTGTTACAAATGGGTACACATTCTAAATTAGTACTTTTTGTTGTAGGGATCTAGGTAGGAGGGCATACCACTCTGATTTGAGGCATTTTGAGGTCAAATTTATGTTCAAATAATGTCAAAATGGGTAAAAATCGGTTATAAATTAATATTCACCGTACTGTTTGTTTCCAATGATTATCAAAGCTGAATTAGTTGTATGTAGTGTAGAGTTTAAGGCAGTTATAGATAGTACGTTAATTATTAGAATTAGGGACATTTTAGGGTCACTTTTTTGTGCCAAATGAGGTATAAAAGAAATCGGTTATAAATCGATATTCACAGTGCCATACTAATTTTTACGAATGTGTATCCAAGCTGAATTCGTTTAATGTAATGCAGGGCTTAAGGTAGTCATAAATAACACCTTAATTATCAGAGAATTAAGGTCAGTTTACGGTCAACTTTGGCTCACACGAGGTCAAAAATGGGTGAAAATCTGTTATAAATTAAAATCCCTTGTATTAATTGCTACGAATGGCTATCCAAGCTGACTTAGTGTAGGGTTACTGAATGTAGTATAGGGTCAATCGTAGATAAAACATGTTAATTATTAAAACTAAAGTTGCATGTGACCATTATACTGTCTGTCGGGGATTATGCAAATAGACCCAAAAGTGAACTAAGATGACAAGCTATAGTGCGAAATAGCTCCGTGACTGAGATACATCTTTTTTTTAGACGACTCTATAACGAATATTATGGATTAAGAATACTGATCAGCGATACGGATTTGATATTTTTGGAACATCATGATGTCTTGCCGGCATCATTGAAAACTGTTGACCGCTTCTCTCATGCAGGAAACAAGCCTATGTTTTGTATACTATGATTGTCTTTTTGAATTTGGTGCTAATACTGTTATGTGGAAAATGGAATAGGTCTTTGGATTATGGACGCGGATATTCTCTAATGGACGACGGCTGGATTATGAATGACGGACTAGACGCTTGTAAGTAAAGCAAATGTCTGCTTCAGGCTAAAAAAATAATCTCTTTTATCAAATTGAGCAACAGGTTCAGATAACTCAATATATCAGCCATCTTGAATTCCACAATTACATTCCAATTATAAAATGGGCATAATATATCAGTCTATAAATAGCGATCCAAAGGTTTTGATAAATTTGTTCAGTGAGCTAAGAATAATGCCTTGAACTACATGAACAACATGAAAAATTGTGATTTTTCAGAATACCACCGTTTTGATTTAAACCATCATAGTTTAAGCTAAAAATTAAGCAAATGCATTCAAAATAGGCGTAAGGTATTAGGCTTTAATGTGAGATCTCTTGGTTTTAACAAATTTGCACAATGAGCTAAGAATAATGTCTAATATATGAACAACCTAAAAAAAAGTGATTTATGGATGATCCCACATGAGCTCCATTTTGAATTAACGCATGGTGGAATTACGCACCAGAATTATGGAAACTTAGTCCAATATAATATTCCAAAACCTCGAAAAGTCTTGACTCTTGATCATCAATCATTCTGGTGGTACCGCGAAAAGTTAAAGAGGGTTCTAGATTTCCGACCCCCTATATCACACAGAGACCAGAAACGGTTAACTCAAACTACTTCAAACTCAGGAAAGAAAACTTGACCAACAATCCTCTTGATCTATAAGAGAATGCATGTTGCCAAAAAGTAACAAACAAAAAATACTCTCAGGCATATGGCCCTGCGCCATTTGCCTTAAAATTCATGCGTAAAACTGAACTTAGATTGTTTTAGGGCCATTTTATTGTGCATCATTTGGCCACCTTTGGATCTTATTTGACCTCGAAATGACCTCGGAACGACCTCAAATTGCCAAAAGTTGTCTTGGTATTCCATCCCTATCTTGAACCATACTGCATACAAAGTAATTAACAAACAGCACAATATATTTAAAATAAAGCGGAATTTTAATTCATTTTTTTAAAACTTATTTTGACCCCTAAATTGTCCCCAAAATGACCTCATTTCCATTAATTAATCATCTAGAAATACCTGGGTTAAAGCCCTACACTACATACAATTGATGCGTGGATATCCATTGGTAACAAGCATCATGACGGAAATCAAGTTAGGAGCGATTTTTACCATTTTTCTTTTCTTATTGGGCCGCAAGAGTGACTCCAAAATAACCGTTAATGCCCAAAATCCGGGTGATATTCCCTCCCACCTTGAAATCTACCAAACAAAGAACAAATTTAACATGGGTAGCCATTTGTAACAAACATTGCCATCAAAGCCACATTTGGTGTCCTTGGTCAGTCGTCTATCAAAATTCCAGAGTTCAGATCTTCATCGGGAAATAATAACCGATATACATTTAATCGCCTCTCCCGTAGCATCTATCCGCATGATACAGAGGGATAAGGTGCAGTATTTAGTTCTTATCTGAAATTCTATCTAAGTATTACGAAATGTAGGTACCTTATATCTGTATCATACCCCTACTATATAAAGAATCTCTGATAAGCGCGCCAACTGGCGGATCCCATTACATGGAGGTACTCATCTCGAAAAAGAAATAGGAAACAACAAATTTCACTTGGCTATCATCAATCAAAAATACACATATTGGCATAATCGATCTTATAAATTCCTTCCTGCTCTCTCTATGCATCTCGTCTCCGTTTTTCCTGACGATGTGTAAACTGTTAAACTAAACTTAAAGATGTAATCAGCCTCAAAATGGATGGATTTTGTAAACTCTCTCCTATGCGTTTTTCCGGCAGGGAAGATTACCAAAGTATCATATGTATTATATTTGATTATGGTGGGATCGCCATATACAACGAATGCAAGAATATCTTGTCAGAGAAATATGAAACTCTGCCCGCTTCGACGTGTTTTCTGTTTCGCCATTGAGTGTGTGTTGTACGCGGAGAGGAAAATGACGTCACTGCGTGACGTATGAGTGACGTGGCGACGCTCACGAATCTGAATGCTGCACATCAGCTGCAGCTATGGGATAACGTCATGGCTCGTGCCTACGGTTCGGTAATGTCGCATAGCATACGCTGGTAGAATGCACCACACGTGTATACGCTTGTTGACACGGCCGTGGAAAAAATAAACGGCATGCCATGCTGTTTATTTTTAAAGATCAACTCCTTCTATTTTCTCGTGAATGGTAGAAACAAGTTCAGTTTTTTGTGGTCAAATGTGTCTCTTTTTGTATCTGTTATAACATATGTCACTTTCGCTGAGTTTGAGAGGCATCGATTTCAGCCCAGATTTGAGGCTGATTACATCTTTAACTTAATTGACAAATGGTTGGTTAACACGAGACAAGATACTAAACTGCAAATAAAGATTTACAACTTGAGTAAACATAGCTTTAAAATGTTTCTTTGCTACAAGAAATTCATTTAAAATTGTTCCTTGTGCGATTTTAAAATGCTTGCGCAATTTTAAAAACGCGCGTAACAATTATACTGTAAGATACGAAAGGCCCATGTTAGAATAGCCAAAATTTAATCTCTTTAATTCCACCTAAAACAGCTTAAACAGCCAAGTTTAATATTGTTAACGCTCAGAATCAAAAGTGATGTCAAACAGTGTCGACTCTCGTTTCAATTTGGTATCTATTCTGTTTTTCCTTTTTTCTTTTTACTTTTTAGCATGGATTTTTAATAAGCCTAAAATATGACATCTTGAACCAAAATTATATTTCGATGTAATATTACTGCAGATATGGTGGTGCTGAACATTAGTTTAGTTTTGGTTCAAGGTGTCATATACACGAAAAAAAACATAACGGACGAAATCATTTGTTTTACTCCACTTTTGACTCTGGGCGTTAATGATGTCGAAGTTGAGATTATTTTGTTGACTTTACTAACGTATTTGAGGGCAACTAACGTATTAAGGGGCAACATAACAAGGTGCTGGAAAAAGATGCCGACGTACTGACAAGTCATATGACGACCCACAGGTAAATATACTGACTACATAATTTCTCAAATATCGCAATGTCTCAATTTTCACACCTTACGTTCTAAATATAAAACTTCATATTGTTTTAAAATTAGATCTGGGACAAACCACTTGAAAAACTGGGGCAACGATTTCCTTCCTTCAAAATGTAAGTCGCATACTGTAAGAGGATTATCCGTTTAAAGCGGAAGCTGTTAAAGTAAAAATGTCAAATCTCATAATACCATATGATTCATTGGTCTGTGGCACAATTTTGGTTGTGGATAGACAAATAATAGAGGTGTACAAAGTGGCTTTGAAATATGTGGTAGCGTTGATGTGTGTGCGGGTGTGTAAGTGTGTGGAAGGTAGGGGTTCAGTATCCCAAGCCAGAGGATAATTTTACCATTTTGAGGCCTCGTCATTCAGATAATACTATCACTAAATAACATATTATATTACCTTACGTTCTGGCGATTAAATAGCTTTGACTTCGATTACATGAATACAGTTTTCCGCCTACATTAGGGATATATGTATCTACAATACCGCAGACATGTAGTTGGTTCATGTAATAAAGCAATTTGATATATCATGTCTCATTAATTATTCATTTCTTTTACATAATAGGCTTTTGCTTGAATATGGCTTTTCTCCTACATAAAACATTTGCGAATACAAGCTGCACATCTGACGTCACCCGCGTCCATAATCTACACGCCTTATTCACGCAACACCATTATCGCCAACATCCACGCCGGTCTAACCGGGAAATCCTCAGCTAGAAGCTGGAGATTTGTTCCGGTTGACCATATCGAGCAGCAGTAAACGGGATTGAAAATTATGAACAAAGCTGCAACATAGACTGTATGACTACCAAACTAAGTTGAGAGATGGCAGAAATCATGCACTTGAATCTGAAAGAATATGTGCGCTTTGCAACTTTTGATTCAAACCGCTTGAAAACGCCGAAAACTTATTTTTGTTTCAGTTATTCTGAATAAATTTCTCCTCATGTAGATTTCTTAGCCCTTGTCAGTTTTGATGATTTTGTTCCAATAATTTGCAGTGAGGTCATAAACATTCACCCTAATCACAATCTAGAGATGAGGAAAATATTGGATGAAAAAGATATGCAAAAACATATTTGCATTTATTTTGTAAATTATTTCAATCAATAGGACTGTCAATCGGGCTTAACCCAGTCAAGTAGAAGAACCTAAACACAGCGTTAAATTGAACTGCAAGTGTCAAACAATACACCCGGAGTGACATCAACCAAATATAATGTCATATTCACCTGAGAAATACTGAAATATGAAATGATTATTTAAAATTGAAAACGTTTTGGGTAATAGTTTCACTTGTAGGTATTATTCTATTATTGTCCTTTTGAATTTGGTGCTAATACTGTTATATGGAATATGTCTTTGGATTATGGACGCGGATATCAATGACGGACTAGACGCTTGTAATTACATGGGGAAAACAAGTCTGCAGAATACTATTGCTATAGATCAACTTGACGCTGCGTTTAGGGTTCTTATACTTTATTACCTAGGTTAAACCGGGTTGACACTCCTATTGACTAAATGACTTATAAGATAAATATGAATCTTTTTCTTCAATTTTCGTCTTCCAATATCTTTCACATGTCTAGACTGACAGGTGAGTCAATTGGTGCTCGGACTCTGTTACCAGATATATCGTACATCAAATAGACAGAATAGTAATCGTTTAAGCTAAAAAGTAAATGCAGTTAGAATTTCAAACGATACAAAGGTGATGAATTGCCCCGCTTGTACAACAGCAGTACGATTCCTTTTAAGTTTCTATCCCTTGTGAACTCTCTACACTTCGGCAAAACGCGAGAAGGCGAATATAAATGAAGAAATATCAAATCGGGCCTCGGTTCTCGGTCCCGTTTGATCTCTCCCTTAAAGCTTATAATATTAAATATATATTTACCTTTTGCTTTTCCCAACAAGTTCATTCTCATCTATACTGTCAGTTCTTGTCGCTTTTCGAAATAGCTGCACGAATATTATGTTGCTAAATTTGAACACGTTTTTATACTAAACGCGTGTCAACTGTATGTATTTTAGAAACGTTTAAATTGATATATTATATTTAAAATTGGCTCATTCGATTATTCCTGATACTGCATCGTTATGAAATTCTATCCGATGACTGTTCCCACTCAACGTCACAGCAGGATCGTGTCCTCGCCATCATATGTAGTGATCAATGTCCTCATGTATATGAATGGGTGTTTTAATACTCCCAGAGAGTATATAGAAGGGGGCATCTTTCAAAAATAACACTTGTTTTCGTCATGTTGGAGGCTAAGTCCCACGTCAGTTGAAACGCCCGACTGAGAAATATTCCACAAACTGCGAATTATTTCATTCATACATATATCGCATAAAATAACCAAATATATCTTAAATATATGTATTTCAAATATATGTACAGGTATATTGTCATAGGTATGTGGTACCAGTATTGCAATGTACAATCTAGGTAAGCCAAGATGGTAAATCTGAGGAATATACCATTCTGTAATATTATATCTGATTTTACTGAGATTGTGTTATGTATAAAGAAATGATAGTAGTGTGCACCATGGAGACGAGGAGAAGCTCAGTATCCTAAACTCCTCAATATCACTTATAAAATCGTCTCTGTGCGTTTGTTTGCTTGTTTGTGTCCAGCCACAGTTTTGGAGGAAAGGCCATAAAAATTTGCCTGACAGTATTATGGCCAATGAGGATAACCTAAAACAAGAAAAATATCCAAAAACTCATAGCTACGTTGCTAAAAATTGCAGGGCCCCACCGTCCCAAATGGGAGTCAGGTGCCTGGAAAATGACATAAAGCAAAATAATTCAAAGAGGGCAGTTAACCCCCAATCAGACCGAGAAATCCAAGCATTTTTTTTTACACGTTGTAACCCGTGGAAAATGTTTATATGTCGCGATTGAACTTACACTGGTTTGGTTCAAATATCATGGAAGTGTGTTAGAATAGCTGCTGAAAGATGGAGGTGATAAAACAATATGACGCAAGAAGGGTAGCTGACGTCAGTTAGAAGCAGAGGACGTTTAGTCTGATGACAGCCACGCCAAACCTTACACCGTAAACAGGCAGCTATGGGACAGCAAAAAGTCGCAAGGGGCATTTCACGCTCGACGGCGACCAGGAAAATGATATAAACATGAATATAACATGTGTACGTATCAGTAATCTTGGAATCATTGTCCCCCAGATAAATAGATCGTTCAATTATTGACGCGGAAATTCTTTTATGGGTCGCGGTTGATCATTGAATGTCGGATCTGACGTGTGCTACCAATCACATTCCGTTTATACATGTATAACATTACAACAATTATTAATATTGAATAGGAAATTGATATTCTGAGTTCCATGATGGCTGATATCTGCCATTTCTCCATCGTACCATCGCATCGCACCTTCGTACCATCGCTCCAGTAAAAATAGGGCGATAGTACTGTGAGACGACATGACAGATATCAGCCCCCATACAGAGTTCATGTAAACCAATCAACCTCGCCCGTACGCTTGTATTCTCCAGTGCTCATGTTCACATTTGCTTTCTTCCCACGTAAGGATAATTTTACCTTGCTGAGGGAGTCGTCAGTCAGATAATAATAGCACAATATAAAATTGTAGGAGTCTAGAAAAGTTATAAAGCTCCGGAATTCAACAATGCGCCGGAACCCATCGTTTGCGATTTTCGGATTGAGAAACAAAAAGCTATCAATCCAGCTGCAGTCCAACACCTTCAGTTACGAAACATTCCGTAGAAATGTACCAGAACGCAACATTAAACAAATTCCGGAGGCAGGACCCCAGCTTAAGAAAGTATATGAGTTCCATTTTGAAAAATACAGTTATTAATAGTCTGAAATATAATGTCATAATGCGCCAGAATGTGACATTTTCCAGAGTGAGCTCCCTGATGAATGATAGTAAAGTGACATGAATAATCTGCTGCATTCTGAATCTCTCAAATACATTAGGATATGATTTGAATTAAAAAGAATAAAAAATTACCAATATGCCGGTTTCACTACCATTATTCAATACGCGAATACGTTTCACTAAATGTATCGCCTTCAAAATTGTAAGATTTCTATCACGCAGTAAATTTATGAGTTATTCCAAATGGAAAATATCTCTAGCGAGTATCGCTCATTATATTCCATCTGCGAACATATTAAGTTCAAGTGTGACTGAAAATGTTTTAAGCATAAAATCTGGGCTTAGTTACTTGTAGTGGAATACGGCCCTTACTTGAGAGAAGATAAAATAGACAAGTTTTCTCGTTATTATGTTTATATATCACTTCATTGCATTCAGGTGAATGATGACCAAGTTAACGTCAATATGACGGGTATCTAGAATCGAAGTCAAAAAGCAAAAACCCTGGGTTGAGATGATTAGGTAAAATAGATAACTTCTCCATTCATGTAAGTGGTTCTCAATGTACGTCAACATGAATTCATACAAGAAAAGAAGGTGATGTCAAATGGAATCTTTTTGTGTTGCCCAATATTTGCTGCTGCATATAATTATTTCATTCCTGGAAATAAAATCAACGTGATGATAATCCGAAGAGTTTCTGGTCGTAAAAACAGGAAACATCAAATCCCAGCGAATCAAGGCCCTGACTTGCGAGAATAAAGTCATGGAGGTTATTTGCATATGAATAGACTTCCTGGATAAATCTAGAAGGGACAGCAAGGGGATTACACAGAAACACGTGCTCTGGACATGATCTTATATCAGGAAAGCGTACCTGAGATACAACACATATCACGAATCGTTAGATTCTTGGTATGTGCTTTAGAATAGGCTAACCAGAAGACTATTCTGTGAAGTCATGTGACGCAGTCAGTATGTCGGCACCTCTTCCCACTTCCCTTATATGTGTTGTAATTCAAATGGGATTACGTTCTCCCGTTGAGGCCCCACGAATACACCACCTAACGGGAGAGGCTCAATCCCAGCTGTAAACATCAGGTGTTATTTGAGAAAAATTCATAAGTCGATTTGGACTCTCGCAACCACAGACGAGTTAATTGTTTTGGCAAAGCGTAGACTGCAAGAAATATCATTTGAAATATATTTTACATATCTAATTGTGCAATTAAAATGTTTGCCAACGATCCCTTCCAAATAATTACTACAGCTGCGGGATAACTTTAGCCGCACACATAGTTGGGTACATAAGTCATCTGTAAAAGCTGACCGTCTGGGTAGTATCGTAAATAAATAAGGGGATATATTTATAAATTATAAATTATTATAGTGTTCATAACTAACAATCAGCAAACAATTTGTTTACCTGGAAGTCCAAATAAATCATCCCAATATGGATTTTGATGATTTTCAATGATATGCAGTTCAGGCTCAAGTAGTGTGAAACATTCGTTTTGGCGGAAAAATCTCCCGTGATTCATTGCGCTACCTTCGGCGATTCGAATGGAGTTGCTGGAATTGCATTTGCGGCTGTTTGCCCCATTTCATGACATTCCAAATTATCTCCCCTGATAGTTCGCCAGTTCCCGCTAGGGGGCAATGTTTTCAACTGGATGCGCTTACATCGTTAACATGCCGCCGATGACACTCAATACATGGTTATACACTTCTAATTTATGGACTTCTGATACTACACATTTGGAATTGTGTTAACTTCATGCGAAATACGGTTTCGATTATTGAGGCGGGAATTGTTTTATGGACGACAGCTGAATATTAAATGCCGGATCTGCTGTTTGCTACTGGAAGTCATTATTTTATTGTCGGGAAATAAAATTCAAATTAAAAGTTGGCTGTTTCATGGTTCTACGAGCTTTAGACTTACAAGAACCATGAAACATAATAAGCGTGATTCTTGGAAATATTATATTTTCTAAGATCAATACACATACTCCGATAACAGAAGTTTGGAATATGATCCAAAGAATAAAAGATAAAAGCTCCAAGTCCAGCAATCATCATATCAACGATGGAGACCAGGTGATAACTGACCGAGTAGAAATTGCAAATAAATTAGGCGAAAGAAAAGCCAAAAACTCTTAATTATGTACCTAAATTTATAAGTTTCCAAAAATGCAAAATGAAATAAAATTCCTCTCCGGTAATCGTGAAGGCTACAATGCTATGTTCACAATTGAGGAACTTCGTGCTTCTCTCACGAAAGCTAACGATTCTGCTGCAGGCCCTGATAATATTCAACATCTACCCGAATCTTATCTAGAAATCCTATTACGCATATCCAACAGATTTTGGCTGACAGAAGACTTTCCACCGTCCTGGCATAATGCCATAGTTATACTAGTACCAAAGCCTGGCCGTAACCATACAGACCCTGGTAATTATCGTTTGTAAAAAAGTGGAACGCATGATAAATGATCGCCTGGTTTGGTACTTGGAAACTGAAAAGAAACTTACTGATATTCAAGCTGGTTTCAGTATAAATAGAAGTACCATTGATCATTTATTCTGATTAGATTCGTTTGTCAAGAGTGTTTCCGTCAATAAAGAACATGTGGATTTTCATCTTTTCTGATTTGAAAAAGACTTAGAAATACGGGATTCTAAAAGATCTTCATATTATGGGATTAAAGGGCCGTTTGCCCGTTTTTATTTCCAACCTTTTGAATGGTAAATTCCAAGTTCGTTGGGTACAATCATGTCTGATCATTTCGATCAGGATCAGGGTGTCCCACAGGGCAGTATTTTGTCTACTACTCTGTTTAATATCAACGAGGACAGAGTGGTGGTTATCATTTCCATTGTTAATTGGTGTGCAACTTAAGGACTCGTTCACTCACACTACAGAAAATTTTACATTTAACATGTATGGTCCAGGAATGTGAGAGTCCGAAATTTGCATTCATTAATAATACATTTCCGATCTGGTGTAATTAGATATTTATAATAATTTAACTGTACAGTGCAGCTCGGAGAGTCCCTAATTTCAGCTATATGATATAACCATGTGGCATGTTTGGGGTGTACATTAATTTGATTGGTTGCAAATGGGGGATGATCTGCCGTAGTGAATATGTATTTTTTCTTACATCTGATACCCTGGTCTCATTCACAGACATTTGACTAGTAGGTTGAGGAAAATTAAATGATTGCATTCACTTAATATTTGCATACCATACTGAGCCTATTGAGTATGTTATAGTTTAGTTATATTTATCCCGTGTGATGAAGGATTTGGTATAGTCGGATTTAAAATAAACTCCAGTCCGTTCGTATATAAGCAAATAAAAATGTTTGCCATAGTTTCGCCATACAGTGGCCAGGTCATTGGCATATGAACATGATGTATGTAACCAACTTGTGATATATACTTGTACATACGAGTCTTCCATATACGTGTAATGTACGGTGAAATCAATGGTTTTTATCACTGGGATTATTAAATCTGTATATTCCTGAAACATTTCCTATATGGATGACGAGTTGGTGAAATTGAACATAAAACGTATGAACTTGCTAGGTTTCATGTAATGGAATTTTCGTATTTCATTATATTTGCAACGTGCACTACATAAATATTAAATATGACAATTTGCATATGTTACACATGGTTATGATAAATGGATGTTTGATAATATTTCCTAGACTATAGAAACGTGTGCAAATTGCAAGATTTGAAACCAAAGAAAGGTGCTCGCACATGCGGATGATTACACGTTTAATAGCATATGCAAATCTATTTTGCATGTAATTTTCCAGGATGCACATTCGATTTTTGAACGTATGACAGGGTAATACCAAGATTTTTCACTTGATTTTGTTTTTCTAGCGGTATATCATACAAGAAGTAATCCTACAGTAAACGTTTTTTCTTGTTTGTAAACGAGATGATACAGCACTTAATGATATTTAGGGTAAGTTTCCATTTTATACACCAGGCTGCTAAGGCATTCAAATCGGATTGGAGGTCTCGTGCGTCTTCTACAGGTTGAATAGTTTTAAAATGTTTGATGTCATCCGCGTACACTGATAGGACCGAGGATGAGATACAGGCTGACATATCATTAACATATATGATGAATAATAATAGGCCAATTAAAGAGCCCTGTGGTACCCCGGATAACCCTGGTTTCCATGACGATTCTTTCCCATTAAGAGTAACTCTTTGGGTCCTCCTATTTGAGAGATAAGATTGCAGCCAATTCAGTATATTACCAGTGAAGCCATAATATTTAAGCTTATGGATTAACATTTTGTGGGAAACAGAGTCAAATGCTTTGCTAAAGTCCAGATAAATAGAGTCAACTTGTTGTCTATGGTCAAATACCTTTGCCAGATAATCCACACACATGGAGAGATTAGACTCTGCATTCCTGTTTTTCGTAAATCCGTGTTGTTCAGGCATGATGCATTTGCTGACATGATTATAAAGTGAATGGTACACAACTTTCTCAAAGATTTTGCCGAACAAGGGAAGCAGAGATATGGGCCTATAATTCAGTACATTTTGTTTGTTCCCCTTTTTGAAGACCGAGGCGACATTTGCTTGCTTAAATTGCGGAGGAAATACACCGCTGGCAAGTGAAGCATTACATATCATTGTCAACGGTATGGAGAGTTCGTGAGCACATTCCCTCAGAATGTACCCGGAGACGTTGTCTGGTCCACATGCTTTGTGTATGCTGGTTTCGAGTAATGATTTCGCTACATCTTGTATGGAGAGTTTAATATCAGGGAGGGTTTCGTCTTGCATGTATGGCATGTCAGGCGTGGGTTCGTTGTTGTTTTCTGGAGTAGTTAATACACTCTGAAAAAAAGCGCTAAAATATTCCACAGCCTGTTTGGGAGTTTGTGATTCACAGTCTCCGTACTTGATTGTTGATGGCACAGAGCTCGACTTCTTCAGTTTTGCGAATCCCCAAAATCGTTTGGGATTTGTTATTGATGCATTTTCTATTTTTTCAATATAACATTTATATTTTTCTCGTTTGGTGTCCTTAAACTCTTTACGATATGACGAGAAAGTTTCGTAGTCTTCAGGAGTTTTGGATTTCCTATATCCAAACGGGTGGCTGCCATCGCAAGGGTTGTTGTTGTTGCCGACAGTCGGGAGCACAGGAAAAAAAACGTCCATCCACTCCTCCGTCTACACACATGATATCGTCGACGCCACCAAAACGTATTAAATCATTAGCGAATTATAGCCATATCGCTATGAAAGCACTCACTTTATTTATAGTTTTACTATAACGAAAGCTTCATTCATGGTAGTGTTTTACAATGGTTACTAAAAACCATCATAATTAGGGGTAACAAAATGGAGCAATACTTATTCATGTATTGTGACTGAAATTTTCAAAATTCCAATACAGACTTAAAGGTCAACCCAAACGGAATTTTTTTTGGTCTAAAAATCCTTAAAAATCATAGTTCATACTTCACTTTGTATGAAAAAAATATTGAAAAAATTCTAATCTGATCAGAAACACACGTAATATGGGAGCAAAGTGGGCTTTTTCACACTTTCACAGCTGGGTTGAGGACGTCACGCAGGGAAGTTGCCCGAGAAAAAACAGCGGATAACATGGAAAGCGAGTGCAGTCAGAGCTTCGGTTCAGATGTCGATTCGAGCGATATCAGCTGCTTAGATGGAAATATTTTTCGCCAAGAAGATGAAATAGACATAGAGGAGGATGATGACGGGCAAATTAACAGTTGTTTGCAGACCAACGGCGGAATTCAGCCCTATCAATTTGAGCCGTACGGCTCCGATTCTGACAGTGACAACCACTCTGACAACGTGGAACTCGACGACGACAGGATTCGGAGAGGTCGTTTGTTGAATACAGATTGGTATGCAACTTGACCTTAATAAACCTTATTATCGTCATCTATAAGACCAAATGTCCATATATTTCAAACTGTATTGAATGTAGAACGATTCTGTGATGTAAAGAACGAGCACATCTGTGTTGTTATTGTTGTTACTGACCGAGGCAGCCTTTTCGAAGGGATAAACTCCGGGATTCGGCAGTATGGACAGTAAACTGTTGATAACTCTACTGATATACGTCCGATTTGAATTTTGTTTGTTTTCCCATAATCCCCATGAAATACCAATTTCAGAATTATATAGTTTGATAAAAAAACTTTGGACATTCATGGCGAAAAGTAAGCCGTGGTAAGTGGATCGGCATTCACATTTGCTCAATTTTCGACAATTTCAAACGATTTTCACCTTTCAAACGGCAATATCTCGCCAACCAGACTGCACAAAATTATGAAAAAAATATAATTATTTTCAGAATGGAATGGACTATTTTTTTATATTTTTGACCTCAGAGCGTTTGGGTTGACCTTTAATGTAACAATACTGGAATGCGCACTGCAGAATAAAACCGTATGTGCCAGCTTGATGAGCTATCAGAAACACAGAATATTCATATGTTATATATATAGAATGGGAATGTAATTGATGACGGATGACAGATGGATTGCTGAAACATTTATAATGTTTAAAAATGTTTAGCTATCTGCATTAAGTAAATGTCAACAGACATATCCAATATCAGTTAATAATTTATGATGACATTTTTGCAATTAACTATTCTTAGATTGCGTTTGCATTTTTTACACGAGCAGCCGCTCTCGTCTGTTTTCAAAATCATCTTAAGAATTCAGCTAATTTAAAGAGTTGATCAGTCTATAATATGTAGAAATATATGAAGTGTGAAAGGCTTTTTAGAGATGTAATCTGTTATACTTGCTCTGTTTCAAAAGTAATTGAAAGCGAAATTTGTTAACATTTCCATTCATGTATTTATAACCCTCCTTCACCCACACTCGGGGATTTTTATAGAGTATCACTTTTAGTAGCTTTTTGCATATCTTTTCGATATCTGCTTGTTTTCCAGCGGAACATTTGTGGAATAGAGGTACAGCCAAGGTGTAATGTGTGTGGTTGGACGAGTTTTGTCATTTCAAGAACAGGGGGGTGGGGTGCGATTGGGCCCTATATTTTCCTTGGTGTTGGTCGTAGCAAACTGTAATTTACCGCGGGATATACTAATTTCATGCTCTATCTGGAAATCTAATGAAAACCTACCTCCTGACTACACAAAATGTTTGTTCAATAGGCATGCTAAACTGGTTAGTAGGTCCTACATGGATGAATTCTGATGGACATGACTTGAATCTTTGCATTCGAGGACTCAAAATTGGTAAAAAAAATGAACCAAAAATGCATGACTCTCT